>JABYPW010000181.1:0-34151 GCA_016880775.1 Phymatotrichopsis omnivora | reverse complement strand
AGTGATCGATACGTTAGTCATGGATGTTCTGCGGGGTTCTATTTCCTTCTATTTCCTTAGTCATCTATGAGTCATTTCTTAGGTTGGAATTGGTATAAATATGCGGGCTGTTGGACGCTCCTTTGTCTTTCCTTCCTTTCCTCTTTAGCTTCGAGACTAGCTTCGAGTCTTAAGAATATATTTCGCCTTATCTTTGCGACTTTTTATCTTCGTTCCAAATCTCTTAGTAGACGTAGGAAAGCACTTGTTTAGTTGAGAGGAATAGGTTGAGATATCTGAGTTCACTCAGTAATACTTATAGCCTCGTGCCTACTTGTGTTTTACCGAGCCATTCTACCTCCTGAGATACGCACCGTTAACAGTTATTGAAAAAGGACCAAAAGTTCGAATGGACGAAGGAGGCAAGCACTGCTTTTATAAGTCTCAAAGAAGCATTCACATCAGCGCCAACCCTGAGACACTTCGACCCAGAAAAACTGGTTATTGTGGAAACGGATGCATCGGATCATGTGGCAGCGGGCATCCTTTCCCAAAAGTTCCAGTATGGGGACGGAAAACAAGTTTTGCACCCAGTGGCATACTTCTCCAAGAAGTTCAACCCCGCACAGTGCAACTATAATGTGCATGATAAGGAACTATTAGCATTTATTCTCGCATTTACAGAGTGGGAACGACATATTGCATACTCGAAATTTCCAGTTCAAGTGATAACAGATCACAAAAACTTGGAATATTTTATGACCAAGAGAATGTTGAATCGCCGACAGGCAAGGTGGTCCGAGTTCCTATCAAGGTTCAACTTTCAGATATGCTACTGACCAGGGAAACAGGGAGGAAAACCTGATTCTTTAACCAGAAGATCCGGAGATCTTCCGAAGGAAGGGGACGAACGTCTCGCTTATCAGGAACAGATGATCATCCAACCCCGCAATTTGGACCCTGCATTGCAAGCGAGTCCAGAGCTGCATGTTCTCTCAGCAACAGTGGAAGTGGAGAGAAATCAAGATTTCGAAGAGAGAGTCAAAAGGTCTTATGACAAGGACCCTGCCATAAAGTCTATCCTGCAGGCCCTGCAGAAAGGAGAAAAATCTTCGAAATATGCGGAACTGTCAGATTACGCGATCAAGGAAGGATTGTTATTGTACAACAACCTGGTCAGCATCCCTGACGATCCAGACCTAAAACTGGAAGTACTCCGACAGAACCATGATCATATAGCCGCCGGACATCCAGGAACAGCCAAAACATATGAGTTGGTCACTCGGAACTATTTCTGGCCAGGATTGCGGAAATACGTCAGCCAATACGTCAGCCATTGCGAAGTGTGCATGAGAGCGAAACCTGTCAGACATGCACCTTTCGGCACTTTGAAACCCTTGGAAATACCTGAGAAGCCCTGGAATTCGATATCCATGGACTTCATAGTGGGATTGCCAAAAAGCAAGGAATATGATGTAATCCTTGTAGTAGTGGATCGCCTGACCAAAATGGCGCACTACCTCCCTACAACGGAGAAAGCAACAAGTGAAGATGTAGCAACCCTGTACCTACATCACATATGGAAGCATCACGGATTGCCAAAGGATATCACCTCCGACCGTGGTACCCAGTTTGTTTCAGAATTCTGGAAATCCCTGTGCAAGGTTCTGAAAGTCAAAAGCAATCTCAGCACGGCATACCACCCCCAGACAGATGGTCAGACAGAAAGAACAAACTCAGTTCTAGAACAATATCTGCGGATTTATTGTCATTACCAGCAGGACGATTGGGCATCCCTGCTTCCCCTCGCAGAGTTCAGCTACAACAATCAAGTTTCGGCAACTACGAAAGTCAGCCCGTTCTATGCAAACTATGGATACCACCCATACTTTGCGATAGATATAGACCTTAGGCGAAGGTCGAACACCCCTGAAAGTGTCAAGCATCTCGCTACCAGACTACAGGAAGCGCATGACTTATGCAGGGCAGAAATCGCTTATGCACAAGCAAGCCAGAAGGAAGCGGCAGACCAGTCAAGAAAACCGGCACCTGTGATAGAAGTTGGGGAGAAGGTTTGGCTGAATGCCAGAAATCTGCGCACCCAGAGGCCATCCAAGAAACTTGATCACAAACGACTTGGTCCATTCAAGGTTCTAGCAAGAGTCGGAACTCGAGCATATAAACTCAAGCTTCCTCGCTCTGTGAAGATCCATCCAGTCTTCCACATCTCTCTATTAGAACCAGCGAGCAAACATGAACCAGTCCCAGGCTATCAAAATCCTCCACCTCCTCCGATTGTCATTGAAGGAGATCGAGAGTACGAAGTTGAGAGTGTTCTCGACTCTAAACGCCTTCGAGGTGGCGCTCTTCGCTACCTTGTCAAATAGGTCGGCTACTCCAAGCCTACATGGGAGCCTTCCCAGCACCTCGAGCACTCCTAGGAGCTCATCGATGAGTTCCACCACCGCTTCCCCAACAAGCCCAAGTTGTGACGAGGATGAGGAAATGACGGAGATTTCCCCATCTCCCACCATGGTCGTACCTGTTCTCGACCAGTACGGACGAATCTGCACCTCCCCTGAAGACAGTACAGCGAAGGAGGAACCCCTCGACGACCCTCCAACATTGGGTCTCAAAACCGTCGCCAACCAGAGTTGGGCACCGGTCTCGCCCAGCGAAAAACCTCAACCCCTGGAGCCGCCACTTTACGCTCCACAACCGCAGTTCGCCCTGAACCGCCAGTTCCAGCAATGGGAGGAACAGGTTTTGCCACCTATTTCCCCCATATCACCCCTTGGTTCACCAGTGATCAAGGTGGACCCTGAGAAACCCTATTGGCAGTATGCGCCAATGTCGAAGGTATCTGCCAGTCCTAGCGGATACACCCCCCCACTAGCGCCAACAATTCCTGTCGATCCCCAGCTCCTGGAGATCAAGGAAGAACACCTACCTGAGGCACCACCAGAGGTAGCTGAATGTGATTCAGCAGTGTGCCAGTATTGCCCACCGATGCCCCTACATATCCGGCTTGGAAATCTTAGGGAAAGATTGCGCTGGATAGTAGAGAATGTGAGAGATGACCACCTGAGAGAAGAAGTATTCCTAGCTGTCACAGGAGTTCCAGCTTAAAAGAGGGGGATACTGTAATGAACCGTGGTCATGTACTTTCCTACTTGTTGTATTCTCCTTATGTTTCCTATTGTCAGTGATGTTCTTTGGAATTCCGCGTTATGAGTCATGAGTTATCACTCGGTCATGTATGGTCACTCGTGTTTAGCTGTCTGCCTTGCGAAGGTCATGAGAACAGTGTTTAGATTGAATGACGCATGGGAAAGGGTCATGTGGACGAAACAGGTTTTACAGAGACTGCTCTAGAAGGGAGGCAGTGCTCTTGGCGATTGGTATAAAAGAGAAGGAAATCTCGCGGTCCTGTATTTCCTTTCTCTTTCTTCTTCGCGCAGTATCTTAAGTATACACCTTCGGAATAAAGAGTTATTCCCACAAACCTTCAGCACATCATTGCCTCGCTCAATGCGCACCTCTTGAGTCCTCTCTAGAGTTGTGTATCTTCTTCTATCCTGATTTACCTAAAACCCCCGATACAGACTGGGCATCAGTTGTATCGCTGAAGGAGTTGTCCTTTACAGCTGGAAATCTATAGAACACCAGCTCCTAACAAAAATTCTAAAAATTTATGGAAGTAATGGAAATAATTCTTTTTTAGAAAGGAAAAAAAAAAAGGAAAATTACAGGAATAGGAAAACACAAATTATATAATAAGGAGATGATCAAATTATTAGGATATCATCCCCCTCTTTCTATGAGTCTAGGAGGTCAATGCCCTAGCTAGCCTATTTATTACCCTTAGCCTTCTTAAGTGAGTGAGTAATCTCATCATCCCTAGCTTCTGGAGAAGCTTTCCACTTTGTAGCCCTCTTTATATTAGGCTGTAGGATAGTGCTCTTGATATTCATAAAGCATTCATTGGTGTTGTATGAGGTATGAAGGTACTTCTTAGAGGTGGAGTTCTTCTTGCCCTAGTCTAACCCCTTCATAGCTTTATAAGGGAGTTCTGATTTCTATATGTTCCCTATATAGGTTATAGGTTTCTAGGTTTATCCTTAAGGATTAACATGCTTGGGCTTAGGTAGAGTTAGCTGAGACTTAGCCTTCTAGGCCTCAGTAATACTAGCCTTGACATCTTCCATGGTTAATCCTATATGAATGACTTTAGAGATCCATTCGTATAGGCTTAGGTCCTAACCCTAGAGAGCCATTGCCTTCAGGAGGTCATCCTTCAATCTATATATAACATACTCTTAAAAGATATCTAGTAAATAGAGTACCCTCTAGTTGAAGGTTTGTATTCAGCTAATGTATTCTAAATACCCTTAGTTTGCTAGGCATTGACTAGCTCCCTCAGTGTAGTAGGCTTAAGTAGGTGAAGACCAAAATAAGCCTTCATAGTTTATTAGAAATCTGACTTGATAACTATAGGCTAGGACTAAGTTTTATAGGATGACTCCTACTATACCATCACTTGCTTAGTGAAGAAGGTTGATGCAAACTTCACCTTGATCTAGTCTTAGGGAAACATATAGGACTAGAGTACAAAGTGTTACAGTAGGTGTATCAAAGGTGTTGTAAAGGTTCAGTAAAGTGCAAGTGCCACTCAATAAAGAATGTATTACTGAGTAAACTCAGATATCTCAATATTTCTAAGTCTAGATCTATAAATACACTTTCTCAAGATAAGAGAAGTTAGAACAAAGTTTAGGATGTAGAATGAATATATTTTTAAGGCTTATAGCTAGTCTCTAGACTGAAAAGAGAAGGAAAGAAGAAGATATAGAAGATGATGATGATAATGATGATTCATTTCTATTTTGACTATGTGAGGCTACAGATTTCATAGATTCTCTACCCATAGCATCGAACATATTAGGGCTATCTATATACAGTCCATGACTATGGCATATCGCCCTATCACAAACAAAAAAGAAAAGAAACCACCTTTTCAAACCTCCTTGAAAAACTGCCCAAAAGCTTAAGTGAATGACTAGATATATGAAAAAAGGAAGTAAAGGCCATCTCCTCTACTCAAAACTATCCTCTCTAGTTCTAGGCCATGAGGGGACTATCGGTGTTGTATTAGTGCTGGTGGTGCTTAAGTAAGCTGGCAAGGTAATGATCACTTCAGTGTGTGTTAGTTTTTGTGGTTAAGCATTTTGCAGGAGGGGATCACTTGCATCTGTAAGTTGTCTTAGTTGTTTTGTTTTCATTCCTGTCTTCTTTGGTTAAGTTAGTTTTTGATGCTATGAGGGGCATCGTGGTATTGGTGCAACCATGGAAAAAGTCACTTAGTGGTCTATGCGATCACTCTATGGGGCCTGGGCACCCCTTATAGGAGCTCTAAGAGCATCACAGATGGATGTGTTATGTGGTCAGAGACCACATATAGGGGGTGTGGGAGGTATTACGAGACAACTACCTAAATAGTATAGGGTACAGTTGTAAATAAGGTGAGTTGTGCCAACAGGGGGACTCTTAACCCATCGTCACTGGCAACTACTGTTCAAGCCTACTGGATGCCATGTTGCACTATCTAGTTACTTGCATATGTTGTTGTGTGATCGTCAGCACACTTGGTTGGCATAGGGTTGCAGTCTTCTCATCTAGCTGAGGACAGGACTGGTGATAGTTTCTGCTTATAGGAAATATAGGGGGTAGGAAAGTATAGAAGAGTGTCCTCTGAAGAAGATATAGAAGTGACTAGCAGGGGGGGAAATTTATTTTATTTTATCTTTACAACCCTGAATGGGTCATGTAAAAGAGCCTCTATGTGTAGCTATGTAAAGCTGTGACGGAGGTAGAAGATAGCTAACTTAAGGTCGGTAGTACAGTCTACGGTTTACAGATAAAATACAGGTTTTGTTCCCGAATCCTCCTCACTTACATGCAATAAACTAAAGAAGAGATGGGGTAGAAAGGAAATAGTGGCAGGGAAAAGAAAAACTCTAAAAAGAAATATGACCGACACAAACTCGACTACCTAGTATATCAAAGCAGTAGAATAACTTTAAGCAAAAGGGAAAAAGAAAAGCCTAAGGAACCCCTTTCCCATCTCTAGCGAGGCAAACCTTATAGCAACTGGGAGGGATCGGGGTACAAGCAGCAAACACTAACTAAAGAAAAAGGAAAGAGAGAAGACAAAGGAGAAAACACAAGCAAAACTCATAACTTATTTACACTAAGGGAACAACATAAGTGGGAAAGAGATGAAACACTGAGGGGCCCTAGGTCTCCATTCCCTCTTATATTACAGTATGCAGATTCTCCACTCGCTTGTTATTATTAGCTAAGGCTTATAAGTATACAGGGCAGAGAGGATCATTGGCAGGGTAGGCAGTATCACAATTGGCACACAGAAGTACCATATAGTCACATTGTCGTCTACGGCATTTGTACTATATGTTGCTACAGAAGTGTTCGAAAATAGCATAGGGTCTAGTACAGAGTTGGCAGCAGGGGGAGTAAGTGCACTTCAGTTGATAGTGACTGAAGCAACAACATCGAGAGCATTGGGTGGCCTTTGAGAAGGCAATGTATAGGTCAGTTCGATGGTTCTTTTTGAGGATGGTCAGACCTTGTAAGATGTGGTAGTGGTTATTGTTTACCACTACAGTGATGATAATTGAAGAGGCAGGTTTACCGATGAGCTTGTCCTTTGAAGCAAGCCAGTAGGGAGTTTGGGTGAGGATAAGACCTTGGTTAAATATCTCGAACTCCTTTTGGATAAGCGACATGTGTTCGACTTCAGAGGTGTTAAGGATGGGGGTTGGTATGTTGTGCACGATGTACTTCTTATAGAGGAAGTTTTGGTGGAGGCCAGTGGTAGTAGGGAAGAACTTGCAGATAGCTTCCTCAATGGTAGGCTAGTACATAAGGACTTGCTAGGTGGTAGTATTCTCCATGATAGAGAGGAAGATGTTTGAGGCTCCAGCCTTTCTGACAGATTAGACTCGGCATACAGAGAGGGCCTTCTTGTCAACTAGTGCAGTGTTGACAGTGTCCTGAATAGCAGTTGGGTTGAACTCAGGGACCTCTCCCTCAAGATTGACAATTATTTCTTGCTCCTGTTTGGTCAGGTACTTTATAGCAGGAGGAGTGGTAGTAGTCAGGGTTAGCACAGATGAGGCTTTGCCCTTGTTTTTCTTCACCACTAGGGCCTAGGTGTTGTCAGTAGGTGCAGGGTGTATCACATATAATGCAGATATGGTAGGGGGGGGGCAGGAAGAGATTTTCTTCACCGCCTTTATAGTTTTAGATATTTCTAACTGTAGCTTTTTGATGGAATCAGACAGCGCTAGGTTGATTTCAGTGGGACCTACTTTGGCTAAGGCTGTAGTAGTAGTGTTGTGGGTGGTAATAGCCATAAATTCATCGAAGCAGGCTTCGAGTGACTGTTGGCTAGCAGTGATAGCAGTGACTAATTTTTGAATCTTGTTCATAGAAGCTAGGAGTGACGGTAGGGTTTGCATTTAGAACTGGAGGTCTTGTATCTAATGTACAAGTTGCAGGTAAGTGGTGCGGTGTGCATTGAGACTACATCTCCCATTCTAGGTTTATCACATATCATGGGGGAGATGCCTAATGACTCAAATGAGGAGAGTATTGCTGTTATAGCTGCGGCTTTATCCCCTACCTCTTGTGGGGGGGAAGGAGGGTGGAGGGGGGGGGGTTGTGTTAACTGTAGGCATCGCAGGGGCATTTTTGTGATGCTTTGACGATGCATTTAGATATCAATAGCTGAGAACTAATAATGTAGTAGGTAGTTTGAAGGACCAAAGGAGCCTGGATACAGAAGATGATGATGATAATGATAATTCAGTTCTATTTAGTAACTACTCTACTTCTTCTATAGCTACCTAGGCCATCTACATGCAGTCCTCGACTATAGCATATCACCCATTTCTCCCCTAATATAACTGAAAAGAAAAGAAAAATAAAGGAAAAAAGTATCACAATCTAACCATATGACTGGGTACACCCCATCGTAGGACAAAGCTGAAAAAAATATGTAAGTGAGAAAACAAACAAGAAACAGCGATGACCCTCCTACTCCTCTCCAGTCAGGCAAACCTTAGAACAACCAGTAGACTATGAGGTACAAGTATATACAAGTCTCATAATGGAAAGAAATAAGAAAAGAAAAAGCCAGAAAGAACCTAACATGAAGAAATAGTTACTGAGCAAATCAAGATATCTGTCCTTTGAAAAGAAGAAAAGAAAGGCTAGGTTGAGGGGATCTATGATTCTATCAACTTGATAGCGCTAGCATGAAGGTCATCTACCCTTTGGTTCCTCTAGGCCAAGGCTTGGAGATAGTTGGGGTAGGTAGAATCATTGACTAGGGGAGGGGTGAGGTAGTTGGCACACTTAAACACTGTATAGTCACATGCTCTCCCTTTGTGCTTACACTCTGTATCACTGCAGGAGTGTTCAGAGAGGGTGTGGGGGCCTGTACAGAGGTGGCACTATAGGGGGTATGTGTATTGAAGCTT
Organism: Phymatotrichopsis omnivora; assembly: GCA_016880775.1. Lineage (NCBI taxonomy): Eukaryota > Fungi > Ascomycota > Pezizomycetes > Pezizales > Rhizinaceae > Phymatotrichopsis > Phymatotrichopsis omnivora. Next base: position 25,608 of record JABYPW010000181.1, on the reverse strand, counting down.
GTTGTGGCCGTACCGGCAGCAGTGTGTACACTGGGTAGCATGGGAGTGGGAGAGGTACTGTTCAGTCCTGCATACCTTGTTAAGGATATACAGTCCCTGGGAGATGCAATAGTGGTTGTTGTTAACAATGATAGTAACAATAATAGAGGAGGTGGCTTTACTGATGAGCTTTTCTTTTGGAGCTAGCCAGTGCAGGGTTTGGGTAAGGAGCACTCCGTGGTTGAATGTCTCGATTCCATTCTAATCTTAGTCATATGTTCTACGTCGGAGGTGTTAGGGAAGGGGGTTGGCACATTATACACAATATACTTCTTGTAAAGGAAGTTACAGCACAGGCTGGTGGTGGTAGGGAAGTGCTTCCGAACTGCTTCCTCAATGGTTGCTTTGTAGCTGAGCACTTGTTAGGCGGTGGTATTCTCCATAACCAAGAGAAAGACATTTCAGGGGCCTGCTTAGTGAATGGAGCAAATGCGGCAGTCTGAAGGGGCTTTTTTCTCGATGAGCGCTTTGTTGACATTATCACAGATAGTGATAGGGTTGAAGGAGAGTATCTCTCCCTCCAAGTTGATAATGATTTCTCTCTCCCTCTTAGAGGGATACTTTGGAGAGAGAGGAGCATTAGTAGAGGGGGATGGTGCAGCTGAAGTTTTACCTTTGTTTTTTCGAACTACCTGAGCCCAGGTGTTCTCAGCAGCAGTAGTGGTCATAGGGACTAGAGGTGGGGTAGGAAGTGTTAAAGCGAGCTTCTTCACTGCTTTGGCAGTTTTTGTTGTTTCTGACTATATTTTCTTGATGGAATCAGAGAGAGCTTGGTCAGCGGGGGTGGGTACTGCCTTATCTGAGGCATTAGTAGATGTGGAGCAGGTGATAGTGGCCTTGAGGTCATTGCAGCATAATTCAATAGCTGTTTAACTAGCCTGGAGAGAGGATACAGCTTCTTGTATTTTTCCAATAGACTGTACAAGTGATGGCACAGTGTAAGTGAAGAACTCTAGCTAGGATGAAAGAATGACCTTGTCCAGGATCGGGTTTTCATCCTATGAAAGGCTGGGTTGCTCATCGACTGCCTATGCAATAATGAGGGAAAGGGGGTCTCTGCAAAATTTATTGAGAGTTTAGATAGAGGCTTTCATTTGATCTTGTTGAGCCTGGGAGAAGGAGGAAAGGGGGGGGGGATTGTTTAGATTTCATCTTGACATTATCACGACAATGGAAGTGAGATACTAATAGCTGAGAACTACTAGTTATGGTGTACTTCAAAGATGCGAATAAGCCTACCTAGATACAGAAGATGATGATGATGATTATTCATTCTTTATTTTCTAAACTACTCTTTGCAGCTTACAAAAGAATCTATATCCAGTCCTAGACTATGGCATACCTAAATGAAAAAAGAAAGGAAACTAAAGAAACCACCCATTCAAACAAATATTGGAAAAAACAACAGGCAAAGCTAAACGATCAGAAAAAGCAGGTACCAGCATTTTCTCCACCTCGTATCTACCATCACTAGATAAAGGAGATAAGGATATAGGAGAAATGTATAAAGGAGAAGGCACCGATAGTCCCTCAGTGGGATTAGTGCCTATGAAAGTCATGTCAAGCTACAAAATGGTATGCACCCACAGGCCATATGAAGAACATCTACTTGGGGGTCTAGGGGACAAGAAGGGTGTACAAGATCTTAGTTCTCAGGCAGGGTCACTTACTTGCACTTAGAACTTGTAATGGTTTAGGTGTAGGGGGAGCCCAGTTTTTATGGCCTTCTGGTAATTGATGAGCTTTTTGAGCAGTGATAGACTGTTGAAAATCTGTGTAAGCGAGGGGTTCCTGGGCAGAAATTTTTCTCCATCTAGGATTCATTCTTTGCATGTCCTAATGGTGTTCTCTATAGTCTCTGGTTCTTGGTAGCATCTAGGGCAGTTCGATCTTCCTTCTCTCCAGGGGAGATGTCTGGATAGGTGTGAGGTTCCCAACCACATTTAGAAGAAGAGCTGACTTATATTTCAAGGGAGCTAGAACGTGGAGTCTTTGTGCAGAGAGGGGTAGCAGGTATAACCTTTCACTTCTTTTGCTTGTTCTTTCTAGTTCTGAAGAAAAGTGTGCTTTACCTAATGGAGGGCTTTTTCTTTACTGTGTAAGGAGGGGGATCATTCTCTAGCTATAATGCTGAAGGGGTTCTAAACTGTGTTGTGGTCCATTAACTGTTTTAGGTTTTTGGCCATTGCGTCTATGTGTGGGGGGGCTAGCACATTGGTACCAGCTTTGGAGTTCTACTGAAGTACTTGTTTTCCATAGGATGTTCCTTTGATTATTTTGATTCCCATTTTTGATATGGTGGTATTGTGGTCTCTGTCCTTATTCTAAAGAGGGAAGGTAGGAAGGAAGGCTGAGGTGACCGGGTACCCCAGGGGAAGCGTTCCTACCTAGATTGCATACCTTTATTGTATGTATTTGCAGAGGAGATCTAGGGGAGGGATTTGTGTGAGGCTGCAAAGGGGTTCTACTGGCATTATGCTAAAACATCTGGTGATCTACCTAGCAAACTAGTTGAAAAGCGTTCCTAGCTTGTTTGTGGTTCTGCTGTCAGGTTGGAATACTATTGCTCCAAACGTTACCTTATAGATTATTATGGCCATGACTAGTTTTCTTGCATTGTGTATGGTGAGCCCTTTGCCTCTTCCTACCAGTCCTTGTACGAGTCTCCATAGTCCTAGGGTTCCTGCGATCCTTTATTAGTAGTGGGTTGAAGGTCTTCATTTTCAGTCTATGAAATAGCCCTAGTATCGTACTATTTACTTTAGTGTAATTGGGATGTCCCTAAACATGATCAGTTCCTAGTCCTCTGGCAAGTCTTTTTCAGTTACCGTTTGCCAGTGAATGAGGTCTGTTTTATTGTGTGAAAAGAGTATGTCTAGCGCTGAACCTTTCTCTTTGATTTGTTGGAAACGATGTTGAATCTTATGAATGTTGTGTTTTCTTTCTTTAGAGTAGACTATGACAGATACCTCATCTGTATAGCTCTTGATGAGATGCAGTTCTTCCAAGTCATAGATCAGTTTAATGTATATCATGAATAGGAGGAGGGACAGAGGGGAGCCCTGAGGCATCCCTACTTGTATCTTGAAGTATTGGTCTGGTGAGCCCTTGTATCATAGCTTGATGGTGTGCTGGGAGAGGAAGGACATGATCAAATATATTATATAGTGTAGGGTATCACCTTCTCTAAGCTGGTCTTGGAGTTTCTTTTATGTCATGTTGTCAAACGCTCCTTTGATGTCAAAGAAACCTGTTGTGACTTTGTATCCTGCTTTTTGTAGAATGTCGATTTCATGGAATATCCTGGTGAGAGCATCATCCATCCCTCTATTCCTAATCATCCTATACTGGTATTGAGATATCATGTTGTGAGTGAGGGTATACTCTGTTAATCTTTCATTGCCTAAATACAGAAGATAATGATGATGATGATTATTCATTCTTCATTTTCTAAACTACTCTTCGTAGCTTATAAAAGAATCCATATAAAGTCCTAGAATATAGCGTACCTCAAAGAAAAAACAAAAGGAATTAAAGAAACCACCTATTCAAACAAATATCTGAAAAAATAGGCAAAGCCAAACAATCTGAAAAAGCATGTACCAGCATTTCCTCCTCTGTGAATCTGCCATCACTGGACAAAGGAGACAAGGAAATAGGAGAGGCATATAAAGGAGAAGATACCGATGGTCCTTCAGCAGGATTAGTACCTGTGAGATTCGTGTCAAGCCATAAAACAGTATGTGCCCATAGGCTATATGATGAACATCTGCTTGAGGGTCTGGGGGACAAGAAAGGTATACAAGATTTTGGTTCATAGGCAGGGACACTTGCTTGCACTTAGAACTTGTACTGGTTTAGGTGTGGGGGGAGCCTAGTTTTTGTGGCCTTTAGGTAGTTGATGAGTTTTTTGTGCAGTGATGGGCTGTTGAAGATTTGTGTAAGTGAGGGGTTACTAGGTAGAAATTGCTCTCGGTCCAGGATCCATTCTTTCCATATCCTAATAGCATGCTCAATAGTCTCCAGTTCTTGATGGTATCTAGGGCAGTTCGATCTTCCTTCTCTCTAGAGGAGATGTGCAGATAGGTGTGAGCTTCCTGATAGCATCTGGAAAATGAGCTGACTTATGTTTCAGGGGAGTTCCTTCAGAGCTTTAACCTAGCGGAGTCCCCAGCTCGAACACTAGGCAGTGGTCATTAGTTATTGAGGGGTGCCTATCTGTCCTACGTGGTAAGGAAATCTCCTGTATTACTAATATACAAGTTGTGCGGCGGAGCACCAGGATAAACCTTTATGTGCAGATAATATTTGCCATGACTATGATTCGCCACCAGCAAGACCTTCAAGCTGGTCACTCAACACCATGAACTGCACCACAATATACTCTGAGGTTTACACTTTCAGTGAAGTAGGGCAGAGAAAGTTGGCAATAGATTGGTAATAACAACTTGAACTCCGGACTTCACCGATGCGCACTAACTGTCCTCTCAAGCCATCATGAGATCCTATAGGGTTGAGTGTGCAATAGATTGGCAATAACAACCACATGATGCTATGGCCTATTGGCTCTTAACCCTGGATATAGAAGATAATGATGATAATTTATTCTTCATTTTCTAAACTACTCTTCACAGCTTACAAAAGAATCCGTATCTAGTCCTAGACTATGGCATACCTAAAAGAAAAGAGAAAAGAAACTAAAGAAACTACCCATTCAAACAAATATCAGAAAAAATAACAGGCAAAGCCAAATAATCAGAAAAAGCAGGTACTGACACTTCCTCCTCCTCGTATCCACTATCACTAGATAAAGGAGATAAGGAAATAGGTGAGATGTATAAAGGAGAAGGCACTAATGGTCCCTCAGCAGGATCGGCGCCTATGAAATTTGTGTCAAGGCATTAAACGGTGTACGCATATAGGCCACATGATGAACATCTGCTTAGGCATCTAGGGAACAAGAAGGGTGTACAAGATCTTGGTTCACAGGCAGGGACACTTACTTGCACTTAGAACTTGTACTGGTTTGGGTGTAGGGGGAGCCTGGTTTTTGTGGCCTTTAGGTAATCGATGAGTTTTTTAAGTAGTGATGGACTATTAAAGATTTGTGTGAGCAAGGGGTTCCCAGGCAGAAATTTCTCTCAGTCCAGGATTTGTTCTTTGCATATCCTCATAGCATGCTCTATAGTCTCTGGTTCTCGGTGGTATCTAGGGTAGTATAATCTTCCTTCTCTCCAGGGGAGATGTCCGGATAGGTGTGAGCTTCCTGACTATATTTAGATGAGGAGCTGACTTATATTTCCAGGGAGCTGGGATATAGAGTCCCTGGATATAGAAGATAATGATGATGATGATTCATTTCTATTCAGTAACTACTGTACTTCTTCTATAGCTACCTGGGCCATCTGTATGCAGTCCTCGACTATGGCATATCACCCATTTCTCCTCCAACAGAAATGAAACAAAAGAAACTACATGGCTAAAAAAATAAGAACATGATGTCATGCTTGTACAGTAAAAACGCACCACAAATAGTCCCGCAAGATAGCCTTCCCATCCAACATTTCTAGTACAGTGAACCTTACAACAACTAGCTACTGGACTCTTACAAAGAAAAGAAAAGGAAGAGAAATAAAGTGGAAAAAAAGGAGAAAGAAAAGAAAATCCTCCTCCAACTGCCCAAACCTTTTGCTAAAGGAAAAAATCAGAAAACAAAAGTAAGAGAAATTATACGCTACCTATAGTGAAGGTAACAGCCTCCTCTTTCCTAGCCGCAGCCAGTACCTTTACCTGGATAAAAGCCAGGCAAGAAGGGTTCGAAGTAATGTTCTTTCCTTTGAAGTTTATACACTTGAGGACTATGTCATCGTAGAGTCTTCTGACCTTTGTGTATTCATCGTATCTGGATATGTGCTTTGAGGTGTGATATACGTCAGTGCATATGTTGCATCGTGGGGGGTTTTAGCATCGAGCTTGGTGGTGGCCAAACTCTTGACAGTTAGTGTATTATGTAGCTGAGTTGTAAGGAATGTACTTCTTAACTCGTCATCTGCAGGTAAGGATCGTAAGCCCTTAGAGAATGTACTATTCATTATCATCGTCAATTACCGTAATGACCAGTGAGGACGCATATTTGCCAGTCCGGTCACTTTCATGTAGGAGCCACTAGGGGATTTGAGCAAGGGTAATGCCTTTGTTGAAGTGCTCGATCTCCCTTCAGTGTTATGAGCACTGGTAGTAGTCAGCGTCAAGGTACGTGGATGATGCACTATGATGGAGGTTACACTTAAAATGTCAACATATGAGTATGCTGTCTCTACCCTTCACCATTATGTTAAGCGCTCTGGAGACGATCCTCTATCACATGACCTTGTGGCATAGCATGGCATAGTGTAGCTTTGCCATTAGCCCTGACTAGGCGTGGGAAGTCAGCACCAATGTTACCATATAATCAGCTATCAGCATGATATAACATTAGCCTAGTCAGCTATGAGGTCATTATCAGGCGATCAGACTCGTATTGCAAGAGACTATCACAAATAAGGAATGAGGCCTGAGAGGGTGATAGGCGATCATAGTCAAATTGAGTACTAATCACATCCTATCCATTGTGGACTCTTCTACAGGTTTCAACAATAAGGAATCAGGAGATAGTGTAGATTAAGAAATGGTTCTTTATGTTTCTATTTCCTTTGTCATCTCTTTATCAGCTCAGGTGAAAAATAGGATATATAAGCATGCGGTTGTTCTTGTCTTGTCTTCTAGGCCTCTCTTTCCCTCTACTCCCGCCCCCACATTCTATGGTCAGCTTTTATGAAGAACTTGCCTACCTTCATGATAGTCGACAACATCCCAAACCAAACCCTGTGGTTAAAGCCAAACCTATCCCATTACCGCCTGGCCCTCGGATAGAGGTTGGAGCACCGCTCACAAGCTGAGCTGAAAATAGGAAGCTTTCCACATGGCTGAAAAAATTATAATGTCACAAAACAACCCCATCATAGTCAATAGCTCAGAGTCTACTACCCTGAGCACTAACAACCTCCCTTGCTTAGACCCCGCCATCATCAACAACCCCGTTCGCACCAGGCTCCCGTCATCACAGCCCACACTTACAACAAAATCAAGTGCAGTAACACCTAGCCTAAAATTCGGCAGCCCCCACGCTTTCAACCAAGAAGAAATTCACAGCTGGGACCAAGACCTCCGCTTGACCGAATATGACATGCAAAGAATGTGCATGGCCGAAGAAAACCCAATGCCAGTTCGAACACCAACCCAGACCCAGACCACTTCGTCTGGGCACACCACAATCATCAACCAAGGACACCTAGACAACCAAAGCCACACCAGCATGGCTGAGGCCATGAGCAGGCTCACCCCGTACACCCCAAGCCCACCACACTAAGCAACCGCCGAAGCTATCCTAAATCTCTCCCTCTACGAGATTACCCCTACCCCCCAAGTTCTAGCTACCCAGTACTCTGAAGCACCCCCGAGTACACAAACAAACAGTAGCTATCCCACGTTTAAGGAACAAATGAGTAGATCACCCTCCAACCTGTCCCTTCCCATGCTCCCCAGCAACAGATCGATGCACACCTATGACGACTCCGACAACGACTCCATCACAACAACAAAGCCCACTGAGAACAAAAGAAAAAGAAGAGTACAAGAATACCAAAGAGAATCTTTCTCCCCAGTCCCCCTAGAACCCCGCTATGAGCTAGCAAGCATGATGCCAGACAACTTAGGCAAAACATTCTAACAGTTTATAGATAACAATAGCTCAAGGGTATTCATGAATGCTGAAGCTTTCGGCAGCATAGCCTACGCCCTCAATCACATATGGAGAAAATTAGATGACATGCACCAAGAAAGACATGAACAAGAAAAACAACTGAGAGAAATCAACCAACTCGTCCAAAACCAGTCCAACGAAATCAGATACCTCAAAGCCACAGTCAACAAACTGAACAACCAAAGCCCCCCCCCGCAACAAAACCCCGAAACCCCGAAAAACAGAACAGCCCAGCCGCCGGGCGCATAGGCCGGAGCCCCAAGATCACCAAACTCTGCACCAGGTGAACCCCAAGCTGAGGCAGGCCCTTCCAAAAATAACACAAACAACAGACCACAAACCTGGGCGTAAAGGGCAGCCCAAAACAACAACACGGAAAAAACTGACAGCAGCGCACACACAAACCCCCCCCAAAACTAAGAAAAAGAAGAGAACAAAAAGTCAAAACCTTCCCCACATCAAGAAGAGAGCTCCACTCCCCAACCATCGGTATTTTCTACCCAAGCGTTACTAGAACAAACCCAGAGAAACTCCGAGAAGCCTACGTCAAAGTCCTTGCTGAACAAAAAGCGCCAACCGAACTAAGAGGCCTCACAGTAAGGGTCAACCACAAATCAACGATCATAATAACAACCCCCCCAACCCTCACAGCAAGCGCACTAGTGCCCTACATAGACGCGCTCAACTACGTTACGAAAGAGAACACCAACCCAGATGTAGAAAGAGACGGGTTCAGAGTAGCCACCATGTTCACAGAATTAGTCATACACTCAGTCCCAACAGCCCCAGTAGTGGTCCACGTCAAGGTACCTGGACAATGCGCTATGATAGAGGTTACGCTTAGAATGTCAACATGTGAGTATGCCATCTCTACCCTTTACTATTGTGTTAAGTGCTCTGTAGACGATCCTCTGTTACATGACCTTATGGTGTGGCATAGCATGGTATGGCTTTGCTGTTAGCCTTGACTAAGTGTGGGAAGTCAGCCCTATGGGCATGTAATCGGCTATCGGTATGACACGACATTGGCCTAGTCAGCCATGAGGTCATGATCAGGTGATCGGACTCATATCACAAGAGACTATAACTAATCAGGAGTGAGGCCCGAGAGAGTGATAGGCGATCATAGTCAAATCAAGTACTAATCGCGTCCTATCCATTACGGACTCTTCTACAGGTTTTGGCAATTAGGAATCAGGAGATGGTCTAGAACAGGTTATAGTTCTTTGTGTTTCTATTTCCTTTGTCATCTCTTTGTCAGCTCTGGTAAAGGATGGGATATATAAGCGCGCGGTTGTTCTTGTCTTGTATTCTGCATGGCCCATCAGCACGCTAGGAAAGCCAGTACTCGCCAAATTCAAGGAAAAAGAAGAATAGCTCAAAACCTTCCCAAGGGTTTTCGAAGACGATCACCTCGCCATATTCAGAGACGCATCCCAGGTTGGAGACAAAAACCAAGTAGGAGTCGGCCTAGTCGCATACCTCCAACACAAAGAAATTCTCAAAATAAGCAAAGGACAAGGACACAGCCTCCAAGTATTCGACAGAGAATTAGAAGCCATAAGACTCGCCTTCGAAGTCGCAACCAACCTAAAGAAGAAACACCAAAAGCTTGCCAAAGTCACCATCCTAAGTGACTCCCAGGGAGCCCTTACAGCAGCGCAGAACCCCTACCCGTCGAACACGCAACACATCGCCTAGGAAATCTTCCAGAAAAACAGCGTTTTAGCAAGCCTAGGAATCGCAGCAAACATGGACTAGGTACCAGCACACCAAGGGATAACAGGAAACGAAGTTGCAGACTAAGAAGCCAAGAAAGCCTCACAAGCTGTGGCCATAAAGACGTCTGGAAAAAAGGAAGTGATCACCAGGAGCACGATCAAGTGAAGAATCAAAGAAACAACAAAAAAAGCGATGGCGTAGCTTACCAGAAAAGAAAAACCATACACAGATAAATACGACCATCTCCCGAGATTCCCAGCAACGAGAGCGTACTAATTCAGAACAGACCATGCATACATCCCAAACTTCAGACCGTAGGACAGAGAGCACAATATCTGCCTATGCGGAGAAGCCCAGTCAGTCGAACACTTCCTCCTCAGATGCGAGTCGGAATACAGCCCAAGGAAGGACATCCTGAAAGAAGCGAACCTCAAAAACCTCCTCTACGAAGACCTAAGTGGATGGGAAAAACTCGTCAAAAAAGGCCTTGGAAGACCACCGAACAAACAAGGACCGCCGGAGCCCCCCCAAGTCAAAATAGACAAGAGAGAGTAGAAGGTAAGGAAAAGAGGAGGAGGATTTCCTTTGTCGAGACTCTTTCGTTTATACCTTTAGGAGCGGTCGGAAGCTGTGGAGGGTTTTTTCTTCTTTTTTCTTTTTTAGCCATGGTGCTCATTTTTCTTCCTTTCCCCTAGTTAGTCCATCCTATTAAGTTAGTGAAAAAGATGCCCTGCTGGAGGAAAGTGTATATAAATATGGGAATAGAGTATCCTTGTCTTGTGGCCGTATGAAGGGTTACCCTGACGGCACTTAGCGAGATCGCTCCTGTATTACGCGACTATGTCATATGCTCTTAGTTGAGTGCGACGCCCCGTCCGTACATCAGTGATCTGAGGGAGGACAAGATAAGTATCCTTGTCTTGTGTTCTTTCCTTCCTTCATTCTTTAGCACATAGCTTCTTGTCTTCTCTGTGATCACCATTGTGAAAGCCTTTGAGTTATCTTCGAGCCTTAAAGAATATATTCGTCTTTCTCGTCTTCAACACTTGAAGTCTACCCTGTTCGTCATAGGAATGATATCTTCCAGTTGAGCTTTCATTTAGCCAAGATATCTGAGTTTACTCAGTAGCATTTGCGAAGCGTGCCTGAGGTATCCTTACCGAGTCATATACGAACTATATAGGGTGATCTGTCACACTATATTCTTTAAAGAAGATGGCTTCTTCCTCTTCTAAAGTTCCGATGCCTGATGTATCCTCTCTTGCTCTCGTTGTAGGCACATAGCTTACCAACCCTTCAGCCCGAACAGTTCAGACCACCCATTCATCAGCCTCCAATGTCTCTATGCATAAGGAGGCCACCATCAACCTCAACACTGCTGAGTTGGCCTATGCTGAGAAGTACTGGAAGGTGGTAATCGATAACTATGTTGCCACCATGCAAGCCTTGCACAAGGCTTGGCAATTCCTTAGGGAAGAGCCCTCTCAACGGGCACTTCAAGACACTGAGGAGGAATTCCAAAAACAGTGTGATGACATGGCCTCGATAGTCTATGCCACCATCGTCCTTCACCGCACAATTTGGAAGCCCCTCCCCAAGTTGTCTGTGGCCTTTCCCCCCACCATAACAAACCTACTCCTGTCTGTTACCGAGCAGATCTAGAAAGAGTGAGAGTCCTTCGCTCAAAGGGAGTCAGACTACACAAATACCCTGAATAAAGCTCATTAGGAAGTAGTCCAGGACCTCAACCGCAAAATGGCTGAGCTCCATCAACAGCTGGTAGACCAGGCTCTGCATCTGTTGGCCTCCCCTAATGAGCAAATTGCCACTCTGACGGCGAACCTCGCTGAAGCCAAGGCCAGAGTAGAAGTCTTGGAGCAGGGTGAGGTCCCTCTCCAAGCTAGACTTAGCAAGGTAAATGATACGATTTTGTACCTCAGGGCAGAGAATGAAGCTCTCTCTGCTAGGTCTACCTTGAGGAAAGAAGATGTGGTCAAGCTCAGGGAAGACCTGATGAAGGCCACTGACGATTCTGAACTGTGGAAGGACTTGTACTATCAGTACAAGGAGCACTACGGTTCTATGGTTTCTCCTCTGGTGTCTAGGAACCTGGACGAGGTCGTAGACCTAGATAATGAAACTACTCATGTAACTGCTCCTCCTCCTAGGCCTAGAGGCCTACGTAAGGGTCTGCCTTCCTTTCAGCCTCCTTCCTGACCTATCTCCCCTACTCCTCCTCTTCCTGCACCCTGTTCTACCATCACAGGACTATCAAGGGGGTACAGGATAACCTCCTTCCCTTCCTTTGCACCACCTCCCTGCCCAACCTCTCCTCGTCCGCTAAATGAGAGTGATGTTAGGCAGATCATGCAGGAAGTACTTGGGCACACTGCCCCACTAGCTCCTCCCTCCAACCGCTCTACTCTGGCCCTGCCTCCTATCCTATCTGCCTCGTTCAAGGGTCCCAAGCCAGCGGATCTAGAGAAGTTCTCAGGGAAGGTCGAGGACATAAGGAAGTTCATCGAGCAATGCGAGAACTACTTTGCCCTCCAAGCCTATACCTTCCCCCATGACTGGATCAAGACCAGATTCATGTCCACATACATGACGGGTACTGTGCGAGTCTGGTGGCAAGCAAATTCTCACTGCTGGACCCAGTAGACCACAATCTAGGACGACTTCACCGAGGCTATAAAGACGTACTTCAGGGCCTTTGCCACCAAACCCTAGGCCATCAGGGAGATGATCAACGCCAAATAGACCAAGGGTATCCTCCACTACCTCACCCACATAGAGGCTCTTAACTAAGTGGTCCAGGGTGACCAAGAGTCTTTCAAGTTCTGGGTTGAGAGGGGCCAGAAGGAATATCTCTGCCTTGCGATGGTGGCCCAAACCACTCACAAGACCCCTACTGCGGAGTGGCTCTCTCATGTAGTGCAAGTGGGCCTAGCCATAGAGGATGCCTGGGTGGCCATCCAGGAGTCCCACAAGGGACAATCGACTAAGCAGACCTCCAGCCAGGATGCTCCTTCCTCCAAGCTGAAAAAGACCTAGGACAAGCGTCCCTCGGAGTCCTCTTCCTAGGATAAAGGGAAGCTTCCTCAACTCACCGAGGAAGAGAAGGAGTGGGCCAAGAAGAACAAGGCCTGTCTATGCTGTCTATCTAAGTACCATAGTGTTAAGGACTGTTATTCCACAAGGAACTTTTCCATCTCCGCTGTCAAGATCGCATCAACTTCTATGAAACGCAAGGCATATGATGACGGGAACTCTTCCTCCTCTAATTAGCAGAAGACCTCTGCAGTGCATGTGGTCAATCTCCCAGACAACTGGAGGGATGGGGATGATATCCCCATAGTGTAAGTTCCCCTTTTCCTTTGTGGTATCCCACGCCACCTCTCCCATTTTCCTTTGTTCTTTGTTTCCTTTAAGACATAGTTAGTTTGAATCATTGAATTTGTTGCATGAAATTTCATTTAAGGCCATTGTTTGAAATTTCCTTTATGCTTTTCTTTTACTAAGGAGCTGGTTTTTGCAACCATTGTTGCATTCTCGGTAGGTAGGCCTGCTAGCATTGAGGCTAATGTAATTTATGATACCTATGAGTGATGTGTTATGACCTGATATCTGTTACGACTGTTATGATATTCTCATGTATTATTTTCCTTCTTTTCTTAGAGGCGTTGACTAGAGGTTGGTTTCCTTTTCTTTTGCAAGTTCAGCCTGAGGAGGACCCATTCTGGGTTGAAATGTGCTGGCCGTATAGCAGACCACTGTTCTTTACTGCACCCTACAAGTTATCAGATTTGCCTCACCGCATTTCCAATTCCCACTGTCGAAACAACCTCCTTGGGGATAAGACATATAGTGAGCTCCGGCCATGAGTTTCCTGGGAGAGATTAGGGAATGTATTTGCTACTGCCATTATGTCAACCATAGTTTCCTCCAAAGAAGGCCCTGCCCAGGGCAGGTGTATCACGGTTCCAGTCACTTTGCGCTGGAAAACCCACTCAGTCGAGGGTCCCTAAGTACATGTGATTACAGCTACAGCTAAGCTGGACAATGGAGTAACTGGTGCTTATATCTCAGATCAGCTCCCTGTCCCTAAGAAGAAGAGGTCCCAGGCGGTCAACGTCTTCGCCTATGATGGTTCCTGTTGTCAAGAGTGGTACTACACTCCTAAACTTCAGATGCAGGTCCTCAACCATTGCAAGCTCATTGATTTTGACATTGGCCCTATGCCTCCAGATGTGGACATATACCTTCCTGTTAAGTGGTTCCAAGATCATGAACTACATGTTGATTATGACCGGGCTATTCTCGTAGGATTCCCCTCCTCTAAATATAATAACCATCTCATGACTCCTACTGTCCAGATGGCCTCTGCATTTGAGTTAATCAAGGATGACGACTTCTACACCAACTCCGAAGCTGTCGGTGGTGGACTGCTTGGGTGGGTGGACACCCCAGTCAATGAAGGATATCTGTCATTAGTGTACTGCTATGACTAGAGCTCTAGTGGGCAACTTTGCCAAGCTCTTTATGCGGTCTTCCATCTCCTCAACCTCTGAAGGTGATAAGTGGGAACAGATCTATCCTGCTGTCTTCTCCAAATGCCTAGCCTCTTCGCTCTCTCCCCATCGGGAATGGGACTGCAAAATTGATTTGAAGGAAGGAATGACTCCTCCCTAGGGCCCGCTTTACTGTCTATTTGGGACTGAGCTCTAGGCCCTGTATGAGTACCTTGATTAGATGATCAAGGAGGGAAAGATTAGGCCCTCCAAGTCTCCCGCAGGCGCTCCTATCCTGTTCGTGAAGAAGGCTGATGGTTCCCTCTGCCTTTGCATCGACTACCGGGGTTTGAATAAGATTGTTATTCAAAACCGCTATCCTCTCCCCCTTATGGGTGAACTTAGAGACCACATTGGCAATGCTCAATGGTTCACCAAGCTCGACCTCAAAAACAGCTACAACCTCATCTGCATTGCCGAGGGTGATGAGTGGAAAACATCTTTTCGCACTCGTTACGGCTAGTACAAGTATTTGGTGATGCCATTTGGTCTCTGCAATGCCCCTGCTATCTTCCAGGAAATGATGAACACGATTTTCCATGACCTCCTCAATCTAGGTGTCCTTATCTACCAGGAAAACATCCTGATCTATGCCGCCACCAAGGAAGAACACGACTGCCTTGTGCATGAAGTCCTCAAGCACCTTGACCACCATAAGCTGGCACTCAAGCCCGGCAAGTGTGTCTAGGTGGTCCATGAAGTGGAATTCCTTAGGTTCATCATCTCTGATAAGGGCATTAGCATTTCTGAGGATAGGATTCAAGCTATCTGAGATTAGCCCACTCCCACTACAGTTCGTGACGTTCGGTCCTTTTTGGGTCTCGCCAACTTTTATAGGGTCTTCATCCATGGATTTTCAAAGATCGCGACACCCCTGACAAACCTCACCCAACAAGACCAGCAATAGACCTGGGGGTCTCTGCAATAGTCTGTCTTCGACACCCTTAAGGCCCTCTTCACCTCTGTGCCCATCCTTGTCCATCATGATCCTCAAGTCCCCCTTCAAGCCGAAACCGATGCCAGTGACTTTGCCCTGGGGGGCATGCTGTCGCACCAGTTTCCTGATAGCTCTGTTCACCCTTTGGCCTTCCACTGTCGCAAACTTAAACCCACAGAGTAGAATTATAAGATCTATGACAAGGAAATGCTTGCAGTGTTTGACTGCCTTTACATGTAATAGAGACATTGGTGTAAGGGAATGGCTCATCCAGTGCTAGTGGTGACCGACCATAAGAACCTGGAGTACTTTATGACCACTCAGCTCCTCTCCAGGAGATAGGCCTGGTAGATGGAGAAATTAGGCACCATCAATTTCTAGATAGTGTATCAGCCAGGTAAGTCCAATGATGTAGCTGATGCTTTGAGCAGACATGGGGACCACATCCCTATAGAGGGGGCACCTGAGCTCGGTCTTCTTTTTCTCAAGAAAGAACAGTATATTGCTGCGATTGAGAAGTCGTATACCTCGCTCAATCCTTCCTTTTACCAAGCCTTGAGAGAAGCCATTGCTGCTGACCCTGAATGCCAATGCATTCTGAGCTCGCCACAGGAACCCTACAGTGTTCATGACAGCCTTCCGATGTGGAATAGCCTGTAGTATATACCCCCATCCCTTTGCACTGAGGTCCTCAAGTCTAGGCACGATCACCCCATGGCAGGCCACTTAAGCTGAGATAAGACCTTTGATCTTATCGACAGAGACTTCTACTGGCCACATTGAAGGCAGGATATAGCTGAATATATCTCTACATATGCCTAGTGCCAATGGAATAAAGCCCACCGACACAAGGCCTATAGGCAACTGCTTCCATTGGAGATACCCTACAGGCTGTGGGAATCGATCTCTATGGACTTCGTGATGGACCTTCCTCCTTCTGACGGCTTCACATAAGTGTGGGTGATCGTTGATCAGTTTTCTAAGATGGCGCACTTCATCCCTCTTGGCCCTAATATCAACTCCAGGCACCTTGCCAACATCTTTGTCCATGAGATTTGGAGACACCATGGCCTTCCGGCCAACATAGTCTCTGACTGTGACCCCAAGCTTGAAGCCTTCTGAGGTCATGTGATGGAGAATCTCGGGGTACGATTGTCAAAGAGCACTGCAGCTTACCCCCAGACAGACGGACAAAATGAACAGCTGAATCAGGTCCTGGAAGCTTACCTCTATGCCTATGTCAACTTTGAGCAATCTGATTGGGTTTTCTTTCTCGCCCTACCAGAGTTCGTGTACAATAATGCCAAGTCGTCCTCCACCAGGGTATCCCCTTTCTTTGCCAATTTTGGATATCATCCGTCGCTTGACGTAGTTCAAACTGTCTCCGCCTATCGGGGAAGTGAGGCCTTAACTTGATAATAGACCACCATCTGGCGACGTCTTTTCACAGCTCAACAAAAGATAGTTGCGTGGTATGATAAGTCTCACTAAGCCTTCCCGGCTCTCAAGCCCGGAGACCGCGTCCTACTTAAGCGAGACAATATCACCCCGACCTGACCTTCCCGCAAGCTAGACAGTAAGTTTGCTGGCCCCTTTGAGGTAATCAAACCCATTAGGCCTCAGGCCTACAAACTTAAACTTCCCTTCTCCTGGAAGATCCACCCTGTTTTCTACATCTCTAAGTTGGAACCCTACTATGTTTCTAGGCGGTTCCCTGTTCATCCTCCTCCTGCCCCTGAAATTGAGGAGGGTGAGAACTACTTCTTCGTTTCCGAGATTGCCAAAGTTCAGAACAATAGGAAAACTAACCGGGTGGAATATTTAGTGTTGTGGGAAGGATATTCTCAGGACGAAGGTAGCTGGGAACCCTTGGAGTCACTGCTAGTTAACAGCGAACCTATCGATACTCTATTGACCTTTCAACAGGCCCATCCAGAGGCAGAGCGCCAAGCTACTGAGTTAGAGGAGGCTCTACCATACAAGCGAAGGTGGAGGAATTGAGGTAAGACCATTGCCCTTTCTTCTACAGTTGGTTTCCCTTCAATATAGCTGGGCGATACTATTGTGTCCATTGCATGATCCTGAGTCCCCTTTAAGCTCCATTGAGTTAGGATGATCTCTCCCTATGGGCTGCAGGAAACCGTCCTCTCATTCTGGTTACTCTCAGGAAGAGATAGAGAATGGACATAAAGCTAACTCCTATGCACATGGGGACTATACGCCTTAGAAGGGGCATAGTGTTATGAACACCGGTAGTGGTCCACGTCAAGGTACCTGGACAATGCGCTATGATGGAGGTTACGCTTAGAATGTCAATATGTGAGTCTACCGTCTCTACCCTTTACCATTGTGTTAAGCACTCTGGAGATGATCCTCTGTCACATGACCTTATGGCGTAGCATGGCATGGTGTGGCTTTGCCGTTAGCCTTGACTAAGCGTAGGAAGTCAGCCCTACGGGCACATGATTGGCTATCAGCATGATGCGACATTGGCCTAGTCAGCCATGAGGTCATGATCGGGCGATCGGACTCAAATCGTGAGAGACTATCACTAATCAGGAGTGAGGCCTGAGAGAGTGATAGGCAATCATAGTCAAATCGAGTACTAATCGCGTCCTGTCCATTACGGACTCTTCTACAGGTTTCAGTGATTAGGAATCAGGAGATAGTCTAGAACGGGTTTTAGTTCTTAGTGTTTCTATTTCCTTTGTCAGCTCTTTGTCAGCTCGGGTGAAGGATGGGATATATAAGCATGCGGTTGTTCTTGTGTTGTGTTCTGCCGTATGAAGGGTTACCCTGACGGCGCTTAGCGATGTATCGCTCCCTCTCTTAGTTAGGCCATCCGATTAAGTTCGCGCAAAGCCGTCCGCTAGAGAGTGTGACCGAAGGAAAAGAGTATCCTTGTCTTGTGTTCTTTCCTTCCTTCCTTCTTTAGTACATAGCTTCTTGTCTTCTCTATGATCACCATTATGGAAGCCTTTAAGTTATCTTCGAGCCTTAAAGAATATATTTGTCTTTCTCGTCTTCAATACTTGAAGTCTACCCTGTTCGTCGTAGGAACAATATCTTCCAGTTGAGATTTCGTTTAGCTGAGATATCTGAGTTTACTCAGTAGCGTTTGCGAAGCGTGCCTGAGGTATCCTTACCGAGTCATATACGAACTATATAGGGTGATCCGTCACACATACATTCTAGTTAACCTAGAATAAGTTCTATCCATATCTTAGTACCTAGGTAGACTACTTAGTACAGTCATCTGTAATAAGAGGAAGAAGAAATAAAATACATTACTCATCCACTTCCTCTTAAATACCTAATTCTAATTAAGAAATAACTGAGGAGTTTACAAAGCAAAAGAACCCCATTAAAAGATTCCATCATTATCCCTACTAAAGTTCTTGTGATCTCCTTAAAGATGACTAAGATGTGATTAGGAATCAGCTTCTAGATTAGTAAGATTATGTATAACTTCTTAGAGGGAAAACTCCTTAAGTCATGTCCTCTAACGATGTAGCTGATTGGTATATTGTGATAAGATCGAGATAACAAGCCTTATTATCTATCACATATAGCCAATCTTATATATATCATATTATCAAAACCTTACTTTACTAAGTCAGAGCTCAGTGGTGACAATACTCATCATGTAGTCCTATGCCTCAACTCAAGGGAAAAGATACTCAAAGATTCTGACATAACCCTTTCATTGACTTAGAACTAGGTTCTATACATGACCTAGTACATAGGAAGACTATGGAAACAAGGGTGAGGAAGCGAGGGCTAAGTTAACACATTACTGGTGTCTCTTTCCCATCGCCCCAGATCAAAGTGCTGAGTAGTAGTAGGTACTAATGAGTGTGATGGTGGTGGAGGCAACTAGGACTTGTCTCTAAGGGGTCTACTTAGGTATCAATGAAGGCTAGCAAAGGTAGCAAACCTTTTAAGGTGTAAGTACCCTGGTAGTTCTGAGGAAGGTAATCAACAGTTTAACCTGAGGTCGGCTTAGGGTAGTCTATGGACTCCTCAGCCTATTGCCGTGTCTACCTATGTACCTTTAGGTATGCTCAGGATATCACACTTGGACCTAAGAAGGCAGAGGAAGCAATAAAGTAGGAGCTACTAAACCTAGGTCATATGCTCTTAATTAAGTGCGATATCCTAGTTCTTTTAGCATCAAAGTTGCTTAGGGAATCTCAGATAAAAAAGAAGACTATGGAAACAGTATTATATGATACTTAGTAAAATCTAAAAATAGCAAAAATTGACTACAAAAGACCTTCAAAAATTATATAGTATTACTTCCTCCTCCTACTTCCTCCCTTCCCTATAATAAGCTTAAGATACTTATACTTAAGCTCAAGTTATTTCTAAAAAGCAAAAGATAAATAGCTTAATTATATAAAATGACCTCTTCCTAACTACTTCTATTCTAATTCTGCAATATTATATCTACTATAACTACAAAATTATTATCAACATCTATAAACCTTATACATTAGATAAAAACACCTATATCTAAATCTTTAACTATATCAACTTAGTACTTGATAAGGTTAAGGTTCCCTTCTTCTTACACATATAGTAATATCATAACAATAACCCTACTATACTTATTTTCACTACTATAGAAACTATTACTATAATCTCTCTCCTCTCCTACTATAACATCATCAATAAAGTAGTTAGTAGGTTCTGTAATATCACAGATATTAACTAAAACTATATATAGAAGAAGTATATCATATATAGGATTCACACTACTACTAACTTAAATACTATTAGATAGATATCTAGACTCTATTAGGAAATTAAAAGCTATAATATTAGTATTACCCTTACTATAACTATCTACTAGCTTATCTCTAGTTCTAAAATCAATAAATAGAACTATAGATCTCTTATAATTACTATCAATAATAACAATAATAAAGCTTATATCCTTAGGGGTCTTACTATCCTCCCTAAAACCTATTATACTGTAAAGTATAATCTATTTAATACTAATAATTTATACTCTTACTACTCTAAGTTTGGCCATCTAGTCCAATACTATTAGAATTTGGATTCCTTCAGTTACTATTATATAGATAGGGTATATATACTCAATTAAGAGTAAAGATATAGTCACATATATATAAGCATCAGGATGTACCTTTATCTACTTAATCTAATACTATCGTCTACTATATTACTAAGTACTTCAGACTCCTTCAGTTACGATTATATGGATAGGGTATATACATTCAATTAAGAACAAAGATATAGTCACATATATAAGAGCATTACGTATATACATTCATTCGCTAAGTGCTATCAGGGTAACCTTGATATAGTTAATATATTCCTAATTTTGTACTATCTAGTACATAATATCTAAATATAGATAGGGTGAGGATAGTTTAATGGTATGGCTATCCTAGTGTTATTATATAGTAATATACAATATCATATATTCAAATCCTCCTTATGCCACTCCTTAATACTATAATTTCCTAGTTGGTCATAGGTTTTATAGTGTAAGTGAGTTTTCCCTAACTATACATAGTTTCCTAATTACTGGTTGAGTCTATATAAGTAAATATAACTAATAAACATAATGGCTTTATTAAGGTTACCCTAATAGTACTTAGCAGATGAAGGTATATCCTGATACTCCTATGTATATAACTATGTCTTTACTCTTAATTGAGTGTATATACCCTATATATAATAGTAACTAATAGGAAATAAAAATCCTATCTAAATATAGATATAGTATTACTATTTGCCAAAAATAATAGGATTTTACTTATCAAAACACTATATTCTGATGTACAAATTACAGAAGGCTCTATAAAGTAAATGATCTTATCTGCCCTACTCTTATATACAGTAAGGTTACTAAGTATATCATAAAGGATAAGTATATAATAATGGAGGTATTTAGTCCCTCCCTATTCTGTAAATATATAGTTATCTAGATGCTTAGTTAATAGTAGTTTATTTTTGCTTTTTTTTTACCTAAGTCCTTAGGCTGATAGCATCCTCCCTTGATCACTATTAGTATAGATAAGTTATTGTATACTCGATTAGGAGCCTTAACTAGTTACATATATAGGAGCATCATAAGTCCTTAAGATTATTATTATGAACACTGGTAGTAGTCAAGTCCTTATCTAGAACCTGTACTATAATAGAGGTTATGCTTATATTATTTAAATGTAAGTATACTATCTCTATTCCCTACTATTATGCTCAGCACTTTAGAGATGATCCTCTATCATATGACTTATCTTGTCCTCCCTCGGATCACTGATGTACGGACGGGGCGTCGCACTCAATTAAGAGCATATGACATAGTCGCATAATACATGAGAGATATCGCTAAGTGCCGTCAGGGTAACCCTTCATACGGCCATTGTGGTCATCGGTCGCATTCGCTTACAGGGACTGAACCAGTAATTAGGCAACCCTGTATGGTCGGGGAAAACTCGCTTACGCTACAAAACCCGCGACCAACCGGTAATTCGTGGTATGGAATGGGACGAGTGGGATTTGAACCCACGACCTTGCACGTTACTGCACAATGACACCAGGACAGCCATACCACTAGACCATCCTCACCCCCCTCTATCATATGACCTCATGGCATGGTATAGTATGGCTTTACCATTAGCCTTGACTAAGTATAGGAAGTCAACCCTACGATTACCATATAATCAGCTATTAGTATGATGTAACATTAGCTTAGTCAGCTATAAGGTCATGATTGGGCGATCAGACTCATATTATAAGAGACTATGATAGATATGGTGTGAGACCCAATGCTGTCCTAGGTGATCATAGTCAAATCTAGTACTAACTGTAGGCTATCCTTTCTAGACACTTGTATAGGTTTCATCAATTAGGAATAAGGAGATGGGCTAGAATAGAATAATTTCTTTAGAGTTTTATTTCATTTATTATCTCTTTGTCATCTCAGCTTAAAAGGGTTATATTTAAGGGTGTACATTTTCCCCTCTGGGAGTCTTGTCTTTCCTTCCCTCATTAGTATATAGCTTCTTAGTTTCCTCTGCAATCACTATCATAAAAGCCTTTATCTTTGAGCCTTAAAGAATATATTTGTCTTTTCTCTCTTTACCTAGAAGACTACCCTAAACTTGTAGGAAGAATATCCTTTCAGTTAAGCTTCTATTTAGCTAAGATATCTAAGTTTACTCAGTAATGTTTACAGAGTATACCTAAGGTATTTTTACTAAGCTTTTATATTCCATATAGGGTGATCTATCATACTTATTATCTTTTGTTATAGTAATGATATAAGTAGGGCAGTATAAGTCATTATAATAACCTATGCTCCCTACCTTACATTATTGCTATAACTAAAGATGATAAGCTAAGTGACTACCCTAAACATAAGGAGGAAATAGAATTCTAAACCCTTCTCTATCTTCCTACCTCTTTGCTTCTATATTATAGGAATACTTTAGTTAATGCTTAGTACTTTCTGCAGTTCCCTAGTTAATACTTGGTATATAGTTTAGAGACATGAATAGCTTTCCCTTTTATAGTATACTTTGTACTTTTACTTTTCCTTATTTTTTTTTATAAGGTGTTGTAAGGTTCACCTCCTTAAGTTGAAAGGATAGGGTTTTATGTGCTTTTCCTTATTTATCTTAGTTTCTATTATAGCTATTCCTTCCCCTCACATATAATAGTTGTCTTTATCTTTTTCAAATTTTCTTTCCCCCTACTTCTCTTTAATCTTTTTACTGCTGTACTATCTGCTTTATCACTCTTTCTCTCTGCTATAGGGGTTTCCTTATAGGACATTTAGGTTATTAGAGGTTTTGTCATGCTATAGCTGAAGAGGCTACATGTAGAGGTTATACATAGAAACAATACAATATGATTTAAATAAAATAAAACAAAAAAAAAAATTGTACCTATGAAAGCATGAGGTATTACTCTATTAAATGATGTTTTTGAGACATTTCTAGCTAAACTTAATGGCTATATGCATATAATTTAATATATATTTTTTATAACAGGCCCTGCTATAAGAGGTGTGAAAATATGGTAATTTTTAGCATTTTATATGTAATTGAATAGTCAGTTTTTTCCATTGAAATATCTTTTTTTTTTTTTTGAGAGTGTAAAGAAGTATTTAGCATCTGGCATTGGTAGTGGGGTTGCTTTTCTTTTTCTTCTTTTCTTTCTTCTTCTCTTTCTTCTTTTACTTTAGGGTCAGCGAGCGGAGGATTTTACTTTCATTGATCTACCTCTTTCAGTTATGTTCCTGCTTTTAGTTAAGTGTAAACGCCCCGCTGGAGGAAAAAGGTAGATGTAAAACTACATAGGGAATTAACCTTCTTCTTCTAGTGGGGTTGCTTGCCGTATGAAGGTTACCCTGACGGCGCTTAGCGAGTATCGCTCCTATGTATGTGACTATGGCCTTGCTTTTAATTGAGTTTACCTGACCCGTCCATATAATAGTGACCGAGGTAACATAATAGTGGGGTTGCATATCTCAGTGTTAGTGGGGTTGCTTGAGAATTCCTGTCACTATGCCAATAACGCCAAGAAAATAGACCGGAGACTTTTTGTACCTACCGTACATGTCTCTACTAGCTGCACATATACCGGTAGTTACAACTGCTATCATTCGGCAAAATGTTATGAGTTCGGAGAGAGAGATTTCATTTTCGCTACATATACGGAATGGAGGACGCCGGATGTTATGAGTTTGGACAACTGCACGGCGGGAAAGGCGGAGGCAATTCGTAACCGCTGAGTTCCGTCGTTGTGGAGTATGTACGGTGACTCTTATTTGCGAAACCTGGTCAGGCCGGTCCGCATCCTTGCGATGCACGGACACACTCGAATGCACGCTCTACCTAGACTCCTGTTGCGAACATCCAACATTAGTCAGGTCGGAGCCTGTACTCGGTGATAACAATAAATGACTGTCTTGGCAGTGGCGAAGTCATTCATCCACTCAGGCGCAGTGACTTCGCCACTCATGATTGGGATCACTTTTTCCATACCCTAGTACTATGTAGTAACACCTCTTGCAGCGAGATTGCAGCACTTCCCCTGTCCGTCCGCAATACACCATCTACTTTTAGCAAAATTAAGGGCCTTTTAACCATATATCCCGAGTGGAGAGATGCAGGTTTGCATACATACGAGTACATAGAATACATGCAGATGCCAAGCGAGGCTTGATTACATAGTGTAAAGATGATGTTGTGAGTGGAGGTGGGGCTTGGCGATGTCTACCCAACCTTCGAGCCTTGCTTGGAATTCTCTCGAGATAGTTGTGAGGTCCCTGAGTACGTCTCCCTGAATCGCCTTAATCCTCTTGATTACGTCGCATCCCTTCAACTTTCATCGTTATCGTAGCCGCAATCTCTTTCGTCGTTAGCTACGAGTTTCTACTGTTGGAAGTTCGCAGAGAAAGCCGCTCAAACCGCTGAAAAGCCACGCCGCAAATTTACAAGCTTGAGCAAAAGGCAGTCAGGCACCAGCTAGGTAAGCGTATCCAATCTCGTCTTTTTTAAGTTTCGCTTCAATGCATTTTCAACGGCACCATCAACGAATGGGTCTTATTTATTCCTCTGCAGACGCTACAAAAGACGTTTGTCCTCGACTCTTCCCCTAGTCCGAATTTCATCGCTTCCGTGTACTGATTGTCCAGGGAATTCGATTCAGATCTTGATTAATAAGATACAAAGTAATTCTCTGCCTCGTTCTTGGAACCCCGCCGTGAGCTCTTGCGTCACCATTTTCAACTACTTGCAATAGCGACGGGCAAGAATAGCGGCCAAGAGTACGTTTACAACACCTAAAAATCATCTAGATGACTCCAACTCCTCCTTCATCTTCCGGCCATTCCCCTCAAGAACAGATCCTATCAAGTAATAACGCCTACCGCGTCGTCAGGAAACGGAACAGGGTTCCGCTGTCCTGTGCACCTTGTCGCAACAGAAAGTGAGAGATGAGCAAAACTTCACTTTTATCTCTTGTTATCGTCCCCTACTGATACTGAATGTTACTAGGCTGAAATGCAATCGGGCTCATCCTTGCGAGAATTGCGTTCGCCGCTCCGATCCAGACTCATGTACTTATGTCACAACCCCGCATGCGTCTTCGTCTTCCGGTCGGACACGGAAGCAATCGTCTGGTTCGAGCCCCGGCTCGTCGGACGAGATGCAGTCACGGATAGACCGACTTGAGGGACTGGTGCTTTCTTTGATGTCCGCGAATGGCTCTACCGTGTCGCCGCGGGATCGCGAAAGATTTTCAAGCAGAGGAAGGACGAATTCGAGCGTATCAAAGGGGCCTGAGGATGATGAGTTGGACGACTTGTCTATGAGGAGCATCCACGAGAGAGATGAGCATGAAGCGGATGATGTCGAGGACGAAGTGGAGGAAGTACGAGGCGCGTTGGGTATTATGAAAGTTCATGGGGGAAAGAGCTTTTACCGGGGAGAGACGTACTGGGCGGCGATATTGTCAGAGGTGCGATCTATTTTAATATTCAAACTGGTTTCTTT
>JABYPW010000180.1:0-34272 GCA_016880775.1 Phymatotrichopsis omnivora | reverse complement strand
AGATGATAGTGTTGATGTGCAGATAGTTTTCCTTTGTATGTTGATAGCTTGCGAATCGGAATGTTGATAGAGTTTTCGGGGGTTATTTTTTTTTTTTTCCTTTTTTTCCCTGGCTATATTACGCTAAGTGTCGTAGATTTTAGTAATAGGGTGAAATGATGAAAGGCGGGGGTGGTGAATGATATATATGTACGGATAAGAAAATTCCTCTATTTTTGTTTAGAACAGCTTTTGACAATATGAGTGTACATGTACATGCGTAGGTATTTCAGGATTTTTTTTTTTTTTTTTTTTTTTTAAGCTGGATGTAATTTGTATAGATAATTAAAATGGTTATGTATGCTAAATTCCAACTCACTAGCTTTATCACTATGAAAATGTCTGTGCATAGTTTGTAATCTTCTGGTTTTACTAGGTGGTAGCTATTGATTTGCTCCTCCCCACTATATCCGGCTTTATCTCATTAAGGTTTACATGAATTTACTTATAAATTAGGTCAATCTAATCCTAGGACTAAGGATTTTTCCCTTTTTTACACCCTAGGATTTGCTCTTATTTTTGGTTTTAGTTATTTTCACAGTAGGATAGTATTTTTTACCTTATAGCTATATAATTATTCATTTTACCTACAAGTAACCTTTGGTAAGATGCAATTCTAGTGCTAAGTAGGGGAAGTTTTTGGCATTATTTTTTTGACTACTTTTATTGTTTGATTTACCTCACTATCCCTTTAATTACCTATCATAACTATAAAGCTTTTACCCTTCTCCTCTCTTAGCTTTATACTGGCTAAACTAAGTAGAGATGACTCTCCTTATATTAAGTATTATAAGGTTATTTTCTCATCAATATCTTTTTTTTCTAAAATTGTCAAGAAAGTTATAAACAACTACCTACTAACATATATCCTTAAGTATTTTAATTACTACTATAATACATAATTAGAAGTATAGGGTATACTAGACCTACCCTACATTAGTTCCCTTACTATGATATTACTAAGTAGTATTATGAGGAACATGTCTTTACTATAAGCTACTAAGGTAATACTTAGTGCTTTACAATTTTGACCTAGAGTTTTATACTTGTAGTACTTCTAAAGTTTAGGAAAAAAAACCTTAACTTCTTGAAAAAGAAAGTTTATATAACCTTAGGGCACTTAGTTAGAGCTTTCCAACTAGCACCTATCCCTAAGGAGTCTATTCAGGCACTTTTAAGCTCATCAAATGAAGGCTAGCACCCCTGGGCTTCCTGGTTTAGGTGTAAACTATCATACCCTGGTAGTTCTGAGGAAGGTCATCAATGGTTTAACCTGAGGTTGGCTTAAGCTAGTCTATAGACTCCTCAGCCTATTGCCATGTCTACCTGTATACCTATGTGCATGCTTAGGGTACTACATTTGGACCTATAAAGTGGTACCTACTACCCCAACATATAATGTAAATAGGAACTTTAGAACCTAGTCATATATTCTTAATTGAGTAGTACACCCCAGTTCTTTAGCATCAAAGTTGCATCAGGGAAGTTAACAGTATTAGTTATAGCTTTCTTACCCTAAATTTATAAGCTATTAACCTTAAAAACAATATAGTATTCCTATACTAGTTTAGATGCATACCTTCTACATCTGCTAGTATTATTACTACTAGGCTCTTCTATGAAACCAATATCTTCTAGAAAGCTACATTTATAGTAATTAAGGGATTCCCTAATATATAAGGAATATTTGATAATATGACCTAGAGAAAACTAGAATAACACTTACTAGAAAGAAATGCACCTTAATAGCTAGCTTCTAGGATAATATAATCCCTTGCTAATTGCCAGCTTAGGTTAGTATACATGAGTGCTACTAACAAATTCTTCTATAAATAAGTAAGTACTCTTATGCTATAAATAACTATATATCTCTCCTACTTGTGTTTTATTCTTGCCTAAAAAAAAACTGTTGATAATATATTTAGGAGGAAAATCAAAACATATAATGTAGTTATTCTTACCTAAACTCATCAATGTCTTTTGAAGGAGTTTAGATACGTAGGTAAACTATTATTATCCCTAGTTATCGTTATCATTAACAATAATAAGGATAGTAGGATACTTATATATTTTACTATTATTATATATACCAAAAATATTGAGAAGTATATCCTAGCTAAAGTGGTTACTTTCTATACAAACTGCTATAATTATAGATATCGTTAATCCTAATATAAGAATAACTTATTATGTAATATTTATTTACAAGTACATAATACCTCAAAGTACACCTATAGATATGATAACTGCAGATGATAGGGATGACCATGACAGATCACCCTATATAGAATGTATAAAGCTTAGTAAGAATACCCTAGGTATGCTTTATAAGTATTACTGAGTAAACTCAGATATCTTAACTCTTGAAGACTCAAATAGGAAGATATTCCTCCTATAAGTTTAGGGTAAGGACTTCTTATATAGAAGAGAGAAAAGATGAATATATTCTTAAGGCTTGAAGATAGACTCAAGGATCAACAATAGTGAATCAGAGATGACTCAGTAGCTATATGCTAAAGAGGGAATAAGAGAAGAAGATAAGAAGATAAAAGGGGGTAGGGGAGAAATCATTTTATTTTATCTTTATAACCCTGAAGGGGTCATCTAAAAGAACCTCCTTTTGTAGATATTCTTAGCTATAAAGGAGGTAAAAAGACATCTGACTTAAGGTTAGTATTACAAAGGTCTATATAAAGATAAAATATATATAGTTCCTGAATCCTCCTCACTTACATGCAATAAACTAAAGAAGAAATAGGGCAGAAAGTAGAGAGCAGTGTGGAGAGAAAAACCTAAAAATGAAACATGACTAGCAGAAAAACCTAGTAACCTAGCATATAAAACTAGTAGAGAGACTTAAGCAAGAAATAAAAGACAACTAGGGAACCTTTTTTAGATCTCTAGTAAGGTAAACTTTAAAATAACTAGAAAGGGATTGAGGGAAGAGTGATACCTACTATATTAATGGTGCATATCTCCTTAGGTAAAATAGCTCAGTAAGACTAAACAGGTATGAAGCTATAAGTATTACTAAGTAAACTCAGATATCTCAACTAATTCTTCTCAACTAACAAAGTCTTCCTACATATAAGTGGAGATGAAATCGTAAGAGGTAAATTACAAGGTAGAAGTGAATATATTTTTAAGACTTAAAGCTAGTCTTGAAGCATGAAGAAGGAAAGAAGGAAAAGGTAAAGTTGATGATGATGATGATTATTCATTTCTATTTGGTAACTACTCTACTTCTTCTATAGCTATATAGGTCATCCGCATGTAGTCCTCGACTATGGTGTGGCACCTGTTCTCCCCTAATGGAAAAAACAAAGGAAAAAAAAAAAAAAAAGAAGGAAAAAGCTCAAAACCCTATCCTCCTCAAAATACCTGCCTAAGCAAGTGTCTAGATACATGAAAAAAGAAAGTAAAGTCTATTTCCTCTACTTGAAAACTACCATCACTAGTCTTAGGTAATAAGGAAACTTTACACATTATATTAGAGCCGTCAGTCATGATTGTCATACTCAGTTCTATTGGTGATATGGTGTATTGGGTGTACATTTGTAGCTGTTAGGTGTCCTGTAGGGGGGAGCATATCTATTCACCTATTTGTTGGTTCATTTTTAGGTTCCCATCTTATGTTGGTTGTGTTTTATGTTTGCACTGTGAGGGGCATTGGGGTTTTCATTGCAACAAGCGAGGTAACTTAAGTAGTTTGTGCGATCGCTCTAGGGGGCCCAAGTACCCCTCAGATGAACTCTGAGAGTGTCACAGTTAGGGGTGTTGTACAGTCAGAGACTGTAGGTATCTGCTTACCTGCTCACTTACATGGTTAGGCTTTAGGTATAGGGGATATATGTCGACGATTTATCTCAGGTATTACTATGATGGAGTGTCTCACTTGTTACAGTGCATCGGGATAGCCTTTATATACCTTGTATCAAGTATTACCTTTATGTACCATCATTACAAAAGGAGGAGGTTCTTCACCCTAAGGAAGGAGGACTATCAACATTCTTGAGAAGCCTCCCTAGAAATGGTAGAAAGTGTGAACTATCTTATCCTTTTATAGAACAATCCTTCCTAAGAAATGACTAAGAGATAATTAAGGAACAAAAAGGAAGTAGAACCCTATAGAACATCTCTTTTAATATCCTCAATTAATAATCCTTATTCTTACATAGCATAGAAGAGTTTGAATCTTATATAGGCTAAGATTAGCATCATATGAGCAACAGATCACTAATGTACTAATGTATCATTGTCCTCTTACGATTACTGCCTTGATCAGTCAGGCTACTTATTTTACAAGGGGGATTAGTCCCTTGTATAAAGTGCTAATGTTCTGATCATATGTTAGTCATATAGATATTGCTTAGCTATAGATCGTCACTCATATGGGGTGTACCAGAGGTATTACATGTAAGTTCCCATAAGAGAAGAGCCACACTTATCAGGCAGAGGCTGGTAGTGGTGATGGGTATGACACTTACTGGTTGTATTCTAGGAACTAGTCTATCATCGTACAAGTATATGGTACTATAGAACTATAACACTATAACGCTTATAAGGTGTAATATCCCTATTGTGTATAAGACATTAGCTAGATACTGGTTTAACCTCATAATACCTGAGAGGTTTAGGATAAGTCTAGGTAAGAAGCAGTCCTCAACTGTACTAATATTTTAGCTAGTGAGTCTATCCATGTACCCTTTAGTTTTTCTTGCCAGTCTTATGTGACATTTATCTTTGGCCTACTTATTTTTCTTATGAGTTTCAGAAACTAAAACAATGAGTAGGGTAGAAGGAATCTGTTACCAATGCTGGTCTTCTCTACTTCTTATATAGAATCTCCTTATGCTATTTTGCTGTGCTTTCAGCATTTTGGTTCTTGGTTCAGAAATTAAGCAGCTAGTTTATAGCTTCCCCATTTACTAGTAGACTCTCTAGCAGTTACCAGGTAGCCTCTACTTCTGCATATCCTTCCTAGAGTACATTGTACTCAAAATGCTTCCCTTTCCTATTAACTTATACTTCGGTTACTACCTTGATGTAGTAAGCCAGTGTGTTGTCATCATCATAAGGAGTTGGAGAAGCTACTATAAGATATTAATCTAATCATTTGTAGGGTTCTAACTGTGTGATATAAAGGATAGGGTATATTTTCTAGGTGTAATAGAGCTTGAGCTTATAAGTTCATAGGCTAACCTTGAAGATGATTTAGAAGGGTCCCACATTTTGGGCATTGAATTTTCTTCAGGGTTTTCTAGGTTAGAAGGTTGTTACAATGGAGCAGGATAAAGGTGCCTGTATCTGATTCCTGGATGGCCATATACATCTTATCATACTAGAGGACAGTCTATTTTTAGGTTGTTATGAGGCACTTTAGTCATTATTTCCAGTTTTGAGTATCTCTAAACCTCGGTAGAGCTTAATCATGCTAACCACATCTGGAGAGGGATGGTATCTATAGTTGGTGAAAAAAAAGGTAGTTCAATACACATCACCTACACTAGAGCCTATTCTGGGCATATACATGGCATGAACTACATTACAGACAAAAACTGCTAGAAAGAGCAACCAGCAATAGACATGTGTATACCAACATCCCTAGGGAGATTACTAGGAAAGACCCAAGAGGAAACTAAGATGGAGTCATAGACCTAATATTCAAGAGTACAAATACATATGGACGGCTGATACCACCAGAAGTAGGGAGTGATGTGGGAAGTGACCACTTCCCATTAACGATAGAGTTGCACCTACCAGACAGTGAACAAGAAAAGCTGACGCCAAACTGGAAACTATTCCCGGTATATGACAAAGACAAGGTTAACTAGGTGTACCACTAACTAGAGGGAATTGTCACCGAATAGGATTAGCAAGCAGAGTTCCAACACTAGATACAAAAAACGATACACCAGATCACCAAAACATTGTATGATACGGTAACAAAGAGAAATGTCACTAAGTACTCCAAAGCATGGTGGAATGCCGAAATAGCCATAGAAAGAAAAGTCTTCAAGCAAGAAGCTAGGAAGTACAAGAATGGGTGGACCACTAAAGAAAACTAGAATATGGCAAGAAATAAATACTTCCAAATGATCCAAGCAGTAAAAGACCGACACTGGAACCAATGGGTCGAAGGTGCCTGTGACTAAGACCTCTAGAACTATAAGTCAGTGTAAATGCAAATATGGTGAGACCACAAACCTGTGATCGCACTGGGGACAGTGGTATAATATGAAGTAGAGGTAATCAAACAACTCTTTCCCCCTAAACCATAGCCAGAAGTACCAAAGTGGTCTTGGAACCCAGAAATGCCAGAAGTAATGGAAGCAGAAATCTAAGAAGCCCTCTGGAAAACTAGGAATACAGCCCTACGAAGAGATGCAATACCATACCCTATCTGGAAACAGGTGGTGAGAGGAGCACCTCACATCCTAAAAGGGATCATCAATGAGATACTCAGCCATGGATACCACCCTGACAACCTAAAAGAAGCCCTAGGTGTGCTCATACCCAAACCAGGAAAAGATGACTACAGACCAGTCAAGTCATACCAAGTAATAGTGCTCCTCAACACACTCTCCAAAATTGTTAAAAAGGTAGCACACAATAGGTTATATGAGCATGATATACAAAACAACATGATCTCAGCATACCAGTATAGCGCCGTCAAGCAAAGAGGTACTACAGATGCAGTAAATAGACTATTCCATGAAATTGACTGCCTCCAGAAAGTGAGATTCAAAGTAAGCACTGGCTTTTTCAACATTATAGGGGCCTTCGACAATATGGAGCAAGCAGAACTCAGGAAATGGCTAGAAGAAGAGAATACCCTAAAATATCTCACAGACTAGATTCTCTCGTTCATGAGCAATAGGACCATGGAAATGATCTTCCCAGGAGTGACAGAAACCCTACACCATGTCCAGTCCAGAATGCTACAAGGGTCACCAATCTCACCACTACTCTTCGTCATATACATTGCCCCCCTCCATAACAGCAGCAATCCCTAGAACAAAGGCTTCTTCATCAACAATTTCATAGTTACTGTATACTTGAGAGCTAGGAAGGAAAACAGCCACAAAATCTAAAAGGAATTCTAACAACTAGAATGGAAAGTGAAGACTATGAAAATAAAGTTCTCAGCCTAGAAAACTGACTTCATATACTGGGAAACACACTACGAAAAGACGTCGGAAGACGAAATTCAACTAGTCGAAATAGGAGCGTAAAAAATTACACCCAAGTAAGTGGCAAGATACCTCAGATATTTTGCGTCCACCAAACAAAGTCTGCATGTACACTACAAAAAGCGCATAGTGCATACCATGAAGCACTTCACCCTTATCTGAAGAGATAATACTAGGCACAAAGGGCTTACCCCACATAACTACAGACAACTATTAATGGGAATGTTGATACCATAGATGATGTACGGTGCAACTGTTTTTGAACCAGACTAAACAACCATCAAACTTCTCACCACTTAGTTCTACAGGATGGCCAAATGGATAACTGGACACCTCTACACCATGAACACATACTAAACCCTGGCCCAGGCAAAGATTCCCCCCCTAGAAATATAGATCAAATATTTACAGGAAAGATATGTTCTAAGGATATCGACCATAACTGATGTGGAGCACCCAATCGTGTCAGTACTACCAAGCATGTACCCGCTCCTGTGCCCAAGGAATCCCAAAAACATGCACCAAAGTATTACAAAAAAAAGAACAGTAGAAGGAAAAAGAAAGGGGCTATACATCCAGAAATAGAATGCCCTAAACATATACAAGCCTGGAAGCTCTCTACTGGTCCATATTGACAAGATCATAAGGAATATCATCCTATACCTGAAAACTAGAGTATGATTCTACGGAGTAGTAAAAGCTAGCGAATAAACGTCATCACTTTACTCAGCTAAGAAGTTAGAAATCAAACTGAAAGAGAAGGTAATTGAAAGGTAGGAAGTAATAACCAAGGAGCACTCCAAGGATGACGAAGAAATCTCCCTTGGTGAAAACTAGATCTTTGAACTACCAATCGAAATTGCAAGTCGAATTTTCTAGATAAGATCATGATAGTCATACATATATATGAATACCTTATGGGGACATAATGATAACCTGTGTACACATTGTTATCAGTACTACAAAACTATACAACACACTATACTGGAATGCCCAGCAAGAATGGCGGCCTGTGGAAAGTATATCCCTAAACCCTATAACCTGGAGGGCATGTTCTGGTCGGAGGAAGAAACGAAATAAATAGCGACATATATATCGAAAACGAAAACTGGGATACCAACAAGAACCCATGCATATAAATACCATGTGGCCATACATGTTCATTCTGTACCTAGTAGACCCCCATCATGTACCCCCTCGCCTGCACCGCCCAGTATATGTTCTTTGTGCTGGCCGTACAGAGAGTTTTTAGATTAGAAACCTTTCACAGGGATAGCTCCAGTTGATAGATCAGCTACCCCCCCTCTACTTTCTATTATCCCTCTTGTAGTCTATCTGATATTTCTGATTTTCTCATAGAGGAGGTTGCCCTGTCTTATGGTGATTTAGATTTGACTTTGCGGACTCTTTTCCACTTATGTTAGTTTGTTTTTTGCACTACTTTTCTTAGGAGGAGATGTTTTCTTATTACATTATAGCTTTACATAGCTGCATAAGGATATTATTATAGATAGTTTTATATATGACCATAAGAATAAAAATGAATTACCCACCTCCTAGTCACTTCTGTGTTCTTTACACTTCTAACAAAGGATCATTAGAGCCCTAAGACTCTGGAGGCTCATACAAGGACTAGCAGGAAGAAGGAAGGGTCTTACGGTGCATAATGCAAGAAAGTTGATCATGAGTATCATAA
This sequence comes from Phymatotrichopsis omnivora, assembly GCA_016880775.1. Taxonomy (NCBI): domain Eukaryota; kingdom Fungi; phylum Ascomycota; class Pezizomycetes; order Pezizales; family Rhizinaceae; genus Phymatotrichopsis; species Phymatotrichopsis omnivora. The sequence continues at coordinate 25,344 of JABYPW010000180.1, read as the reverse complement.
TCCCCAAGGTCATATTTAGAGCAACTATATTCCAACCAGATATTAGGACCACCAATAAACTAGGTACACTTTTCAACTAATTTGCTAGGTGGATTACTGGATGCTTTAGTACAACACCAATAGAACCTCTCAGAAGTTTAGCTTAGATCCTGCCCCTAGATATCCTCTGCTAGTACATCAAATAAAGATATACAAACAGAGTAGCAATACTCATACTAGGCTACCTGGTCACATCAGCTTTCCCTCCCACTTTCCCTATGTGGGAAAAATCCAGAGACCCTAATACCGCTAGACCAATGATTGGCCAAAAAATGATAAATGGCAAGCAACATGGAAAACAAATACTGCAATGGAACTCCAAGGCCACCAACAGTAATTTGCCAGCTCCCCTATATTTAGATCTCCTAGCAAAAAGCCTAAAACATCTAATGGACTGAGACACAATCTAGAATCACTTCAACATCTCAGTCTCTGAAAAGACACCCTTCCTTCACAGCAAAGAAGTAGCTCTCCAACAAATCAAATACAACTTTCTCCAATCATGGACAGAGCAAGCTCAAGATACAAAAGGGTATACCTGTTACCTATCCCTATATGAAGATTCCACCTTCCAACTCCCAAGGAACATTAGCCAAGTTATCTTCCAAATGCGATCGGGAAGCTCGTACATTTCAGGACATCTCCTATAGAGAGAGGGTAGGAATAATTGCCTGAGATGTCACCAGGAACCAGAAACTATGGAATATGCCATCTGTACCTACAGAAGCTGAATCGTAGAATGAGAAGAATTTCTACCAGGAAACCCTTTACTCACCCCAATTTTCAACAGCCTATTACTGCTTAGAAATCTAGCCGATTACCTTAGAACTACCAAAACCGGGTAGCCCCTACACCTAAACTAGTACAAGTTCCAAGTGCAAGTAAGTGTCCTAGCCTGTAGACCCAAATCTTGTACCCCTGTATCCTCCCTGAGCCCCCTGAGCAGGTGTAGTTTATGCGGCCTGTGGGCATATACTTTTTTATAGCTTAATACGAATCTCACAGACATTGATCCCCCTGAGGGACCATCAGCAACTTCTCCTTTATACATCTCTCCTGTTTCCATTTCCCCTTTATCTAGTGATAGTGGATTTGCGGTGGAGGAAATGCCAGTACCTGCTTTGTCTAGTCATTTAGTCTTGCCTTATGTTTTTTCAGATGTTTGTTTGAATAGGTAGTTTCTTTACTTTCTTTTCCTTTGTTTGTCTTTTAGGTACGCTATAGTCTTGGACTTTATACAGATTCTTTTGTAAACTATGAAGAGTAGTTTAGAAAATGAAGAATGAATAATCATCATCATCTTCTGTATCCTTTCACAGGCCTCTTTGGATACTCAAACCTGACCATAACTTTCATCTGCTCTTTTCATACTCTTCTCCTCTTTATGATATACCAAGCTTTCATCTCAAGCAAGGATACCTTAGCCTCTTGGCCTCTAGATAGGATCCTGGATAAGGATTACCTCACTGAGGACTATTTAGCTAGACCACAGAACTGATAGGCCCTTGGCTAAAAACATTACCACTGTAGTGTGCTCTGGCATTGAGTTTCAAAAATCCCTTCCTCCAACTGAACCTGAAACCTAGGACATAGCCTCACCTAAAGTTTCCTACACAATGATCTCCTACCGCACTACCCCCACTAAAGCTAGTATACCCCCCCCCACAATCAACTAGGAATAGGGTATCCTGCTTAGGCTCAATTAGGAGCCTCAGAGAAGGAACCTTAACCCCTAACCTAACCCATGTCAACTCAACCATATAACAAGGAATGCAAGCTAGGTCCCTGTTTTCCAGCCCCAAATTCAGGCACCCTCACAGTACTCCAGCATCCATAGCAGGAGATGATGACAGCAATGAACCTGAAGAACTCTCAGATAAACTTTCTGACTGCCTAGTAAACAGACTTTGGTAATAAGCCTTAGATGGGCTCACACCTCAAGAGCAATAAGAGCTTATGCATAATATATAAGCCTTTTAGGAAGGCAACCATAGACCCCAACCCAGAACCACAGACGAAAACTACAGAGAAATAGAAGTCGAAATACACGATGACCTGACTCTATACCAAACCCCTAAAAAACTAAACAAAGGAAAGGAAAAGGAAATCCTACTAACACAGATACAGCCCCAGTCATCTAACCTAGCTAAACAACGAGTAATGTAGGTTACAAACAAATAGGCTAGTAAACCAGCAATAGGAAAAAATGGCAGACGTTACTGGAAACTCATTATTCGGAAACTTAGTCCTGAACCTCACAAATACTATGTACTCAAACACAAATATCCCAACTAGAGAAGCAGTCATTATACAAGCCCTCATAGTATCTTTCGATAGTATTACAAAATACATACAAGCAAAGTTCAATACCTTAGTGGAAGAAATGGCTGACCTCTGAAAAATCAACAAAGACCTCTCAGACTATGTCTACAATATTATGATAGAAAGAATAATGGCATAACCTACTATACCTAGGCCCCCTATGGGAGAGCTTATAGCTAACATCACAAAAAATCTCTCATAAACTAAAAACTTGGACAGCACAAACCAAAAGGAAAAATAGAAATCTTATACAGTGGCAGCAATAGCTTTAAATGCGAACACTATAGTGGACCCTGCAAAAAGTGAGAAAAAGGAAAAAGTCATAAGAAATGAACCCAAACAAGAATAAACCAATCAAATCCCCTTTGCAGAAAGAAGAATGTACCTCCTTAAAGAAAAAATCGAAGACATAATAGACAAAGATTACATCATGGTAACACTTCTAAATGCAATTACCTAGGCCTTAGAAAAACAAGGAAAGACAACAGACAGAATGCTACAAGCCTCTATCAATCTTAGAGGAACAATCTCCCTCATCACCCTGCCTTACCAGAAAGCAGTCAAATACTCCCCATACAACGCTGCGATCTATAGTGCAGTTAAACAACATTTCGAAAGAACGATCACAAAAGACCCCAAAACAAACATTCCCAAGCACGATCACAAGTTCTAACTAGTCAGATATGCCCTAGTCAACTCGAACGTCATGATCCATGGTATTCCTAGACAACTCCTCCTGGAAGACCTAGTGGACCTATATAAGCTCATTAGAGACCAGATCTACGATAGCACTAGAGTCTACATCTTAAGCGTATGAGTCATCAAACCCAAAGGAGAACCCAGACCATGCTGCTCAATAGCCATCAAAATCACCCTAGACTACCTGTGAACAATCAAGAAAAGTAGAGGTGAAGTATTCCTCTTCAACCAATTCAGAAAAGTAGAACTCATATACTCTGCCTATTACGGGAACCTCTCCATGAGTTCCACGTGCCAGTCGGCTATCCTACCCAACATCTCAAATCAACTCGGAGATATGAGCTGAAGGTCAGGTAACTTGTCCACAAGGCAATTCTCCTTGTTGTGTACAGTGTACCAATCTCTATCCGAGATCCAACATGAGAGTGATTGCTTCTTGAGGTCCGATACCTAAGAGACAAAGGCTGGGGATCAGGGACTTGCAAACTAGGCAATTTTCAATGTCGTGTACAGTGTACCAATCTCTATCTGAGATCTGACTTTGAGAATTGTAACTCCTCTAATACAAGTTCTCTGACCTCAGATGGATGAAGGAACCACTTATCTTAATAAACAATGGAAGTGGTTATATACCTATGAATGGCTGCGCCACCCTCTGGATCACCTGATCAACATCAAGCGAACACCGTTCCCCTTCCTATATAGCTGAGAAGTACGTTCCGGTCTTGAGAAGACCGTTGACGTAACTCAGTCTTTCAATCCATCATCAAGATAACTAAGACAATAGGAGAGAGGCAAATCACTGCGCAATAGGTACAGGTTTCCCCGCCCTAGGCTGGTCACCCCCACCAAGGGGTGGTGACAGAGTTAACAAGCCTAGGTAAGACAACGAATATAATAAGTAGCCCATATCTTGCTTCGTTAAGCAAGAGGATCAGTGATGCCGATGATAAACGCTGAGGTAGGCTTAGGCAAGCCTATGGTATCGGAGACGAAGATACCGCTGAGGTAGGCTTAGGAAAGCCCACGTTATCAGAGACGAAGATACCGCTGAGGTAGGCTTAGGGAAGCCCACGGTATCGGAGATGAAGATACTGCTGAGGTAGGCTTAGGGAAGCCCACGGTATCGGAGACGAAGATACCGCTGAGGTAGGCTTAGGCAAGCCCACGGTATCGGAGATAAACCTGGCAGAATCTGGCAGAATCTTGGAACCGAGGAAAATCAGAAGTACCCAGCACATACTAAGAAATTCCCCACGGTAAAATGCAGAGCTCACGATATTACCACAACAGTACGATTATAATTACTGCAGTCCTAAGACCATTATGATTCCCAGGAGGGTAATTCGTAACTCGACTTACACCGGAGTTGAACCTTGGACCACATACAGGTGTATGTGGTATACAGTCTTCACCCTCGGGATCACGTTCTGCGGAATGAGACCTTTACCGCTGTCCCAAGCTGCCAGATCGACAAGGCCATCAGTATCGAGGAAGGAGATGCCGCTGAGGTAGGCTTAGGCAAGCCTACGGTATCGGAGATGAAGATACCGCTGAGGTTGGCTTAGGCAAGCCTACGGTATCTCCTTAGGAGGCAGTGCTGAGGTAGGCTTCGTAAAGCCTCCTCTTATCACCCTCCTTAAATACACCAATATATGCATCCTGTTAGATAAGAAATGACATTGTTCGAATCCCATAGAAGCAACTTCATGCAAGTGTCTCTTTTAGGTTCCTTCTAAGGTAATACGATTATGCTAAACACTGATCATAGACTTGGTAAAGATTACCTGTGATCATCATATGTTTAACCTGATATTCTATCTTCGATAAGACTTTTATATTGCCTATATAGCTGATCATGCCATAACTATTAGGTAAGCTTTAAACAAGTTCGTCAAAGCCTCTATTATGCCATGCCGTTCTATATAAACTCATGTAAGCATTATGTGACCATCAGGTATAGCCCTTTTATAGTTCAGGTAATGCCACTATAAAATCGGTGTTTGTAACATTTGCTTCTTCCTATAGTATACTAAGTACAGGCAGGGTGTATAACCACAATTAAGGGCCTATGATATAATGGTGTACATAGGAGCAAACTTGCTAAGTACTATGAGGTTTACCCTTTATTTGCCAAGAAGAAAGAAGAGGATTGGAGCCTCCCTCAGCCACTCTTATATAGGCAGGGTATTTATACAAACTTAATTGCTAGGATGATCAACAAAAAAGAGGTTTACCTCTTCTTATTGTATACTTAGTATGGGTAGGGCATACTACCACAATTAAGGGCCTATGACATAACTGCATACACAGGAGTGAACTCGCTAAGTACTATTAGGGTAACTCTTCATACAGTAAGAGAAAAGAAGAGGATCTACTTCTCCCTTAGTTCACTATTGTATAAGTAGGGCATGTATATAAACTTAATTGTAAAGACAACTGCATATATAGGAGTAATCTCACTAAGAGCCATCAGGGTAATGCTTTATACAGCTATTGAGGTTATCAGTCACATTTGCTTACATAGACTGAACTAGTAATTAGGCAACTATATATGGTCAGGGAAAACTTGCTTTCCCTACAAAACCCATGACCAACTTGAAATTCATAGTATGGAGTAAGGTGAGTAGGATTTGAAACCATGATATTGCATATTACTATACAATGACACTAGGACAGCTATACTACTAGACCATCCTCACCTCTAAGAAGAAAGAAGAGGAATGTATCCTTCTTTAGTCACTGTGATACAAATAGGGTATACCAGATAATTAAGGCCCTATGACATAGCCACTCATTTAGGAGCAAACTTTGCTAAGCACCATCAGGGTAACCCTTTATATAGCTCAAGAAGAAAGAAGAGGATATACTTCTCCCTCAGTTCACTATTGTATAGGTAGGGTATATACACAAACTTAATTGTAAAGACATAGTCATATATATAGTAGCGATCTTACTAAGCGCTATTACGGTAACCCTTCATACAGCTATTAATATCATGAGTCATATTCACTTACAAGGACTAAACTAGTAATTTGGCAATCTTACATGGTTGGGGAAAACTCACTTACACTATAAAACCTAAGACTAACTGGAAATTCATGGTATGGAATTAGGCAAGTAGGATTTAAACATATAATATTGTATGTTGCCACATAATAATACTAGGACAGCCATACCACTAGACCATCCTCCCCTCCAAGAAGAAAGAAGAGGATTGTGTCCTCCCTTAGTCACTATAATGCAGGCAGGGTATACCAGCACAATTAAGGCTATATGATATATCTACATATTCAGGAGTGAACTTGCTAAGTGCTATCAGGTAACCCTTTATAGAGCAAGAAGAAAGAAGAGGATCAGAGATTCCCTCTTATTCACTATTTATACAGATGGGATGTTTATATGAACTTAATTACTAGGACCTAGCTATGATACAGTAGGAGTATACTTGCTGAGCCTTGTTAGGGTAACCCTTCATATGGCTATTATAAGCATCAGTTACATTCAATTACAATAGACATGATAATAAGCTAAACTTGCTAAGCAAAGCCTAGGTTAAATTACTGATTACCCTTCTCAGGATAATTAGATGGTCAGGGAAATTTGCTTATGCTATAAAACCTGAAACCAACTGGTAATTCATGGTATAGAACTAGAGGTAAGCAGGATTCGAACCTATAACATTATGCATTACCATACAATAACACTAGGACAGCTATACCACTATGCTATCTTCCTACAAGGAGAAAGAAATAAAAATATAAGACTATGTAGATTTTTCCCTCTTCTATACTAGCTGCTATAAGCACTACCTCCTCTCTAGATCAGTCTCTTCAAAATCTATTTTGTCGATATTACCCTTTTTCTATATATCATTCAATATAAATATTGTTCTTATGATCTCTATAAGGTAGATAGCTAAACATAAGTAATAATCTATGACTAAGTGATATCTTATCACCTATAATACAGAATTCTAAAGAACAACAGTAATAATAAGAAATGCTATGAGAATATAACAAATAAGAAAGTATATGACCATAGTTTATTATACAATAACTCTCGCCACAGCTACACTACAACCGACTGCTACCACTCCACCCACCCCAAAATATCCAACCAAATGCGAGTGAGAAATCATCATCAATCTCCAGGGAGAAGTCCTAGAGTTTAACCCATTGCTGTCTAGGATGCTATCAACTCTGCCTTGGTAGAAAAGAAGGCCCGATCCGTATGCGAGTTCGATCCATCCATAAGGCTGGAGGCAGCAACATCTTCCTCTCTGTCATGTAGAATACAACTGCCTAGCAGGTCCTTGCCTACAAGCCCATGATTGAGGAAGCAGTATGCAGGTTCTTCCCCACTACCACCAGACTCCACTGGATCTTCCTTCATAAGAAATACATCGTGTATAATGTGCCAACCCCCATCTTAAACACCTCCGAAGTCAAACACATGTCGCTTATCTGAAAGGAAATCAAGACATACAACCACAGAGTTGTCCTTGCCCAAACCCCTCACTGGCTTGCTTTGAAGGACAAGCTTGTTGGTAAACATACCTCTTCTATTGTTATCACCATAGTAGTGAACAATAACCACTATCGCATCTCACAAGGTCTTACCATCCTTAACAAGAATTGCCAGACCAGTCCCTACATTGCCTTTTCGAAGGCTACTCAATGCTCCCACTGCTGCAGCTTCAGTCATCATTAACTGAAGTGCACATTCTCCCCCTGATGCTGTATCTGCGCTGGCCCCTACACTATATTCGAGTACTCCTATAGCAATACAGAATGCAAATGCCATGGATGACAATGCGAACATACTGTGCTTAAATGCACTAATTGCGATACCACCTACCCCAATAATGATCCTCTCTACCCCACTTATTTGCAAGCTTTGGCTGATAATAATAAGAGAGTAGACAACCTGCATATGGTGATGGAAGTGGGAATGGAGACTTAGGGCCCCTCAGTGTTTCATCTGTTTTTCTGCTTTTGTTGTTCCATTTGTATAAGAGTTCTATGAGTTTAGCTTCTATTTTCTCCTTTGTCTTTTCCCTTTCCTTTTTCTTTGGTTAGTGTTCTTTGCTTGTACCTCGATCCCTTCCAGTTGTTGTAAGGTTCACCTCACTGAAGATGGGAAAGGGGTTCCCTAGGCTTTTCTTTTTCCCTTTCACTTAAAGTTCTTCTGCTATTTGACGTACTGGGTAGTCGCATTTCTGCCGGTCACATTTCCTTTTTGAAGTTTTCTTTCCCCCACCGCTCTTTCCTTTCTGCCCCATCTCTTCTTTAGTTTATTGCATGTAAGCAAGGAGGATTCGGGAACAATCCTGTATTTTATCTGAAATATAGACTGCACTACCAACCTTAAGTTAGCTATCTTCTACCTCCATCATAGCTTTACATAGCTGCATATGGAGGTTCTTTTAGACGACCCCTAGTGGGGTCGTAAAGATAAAATAAAATTGAATTTCCCCCCCCCCCTATACAATAACTCTCTGTTACTTCATAGCTTTACATAGCTGTATGAGCATGTTCTTTTAGATGGTCACTTACATAACCATAAGAATAAAAATGAATTACCCCCCCCCCTTATACAATAACTCTTAAGTAAAATCTCAGATAGAGATTAGTATACACTATAGAATATTGAGGATTACCTTATAAGTTATTTATGTAATCCCTAGCTTTTATCTTGCTATATGAAGGTTACCTTAATAGTACTTAGCAAATGAAGGTACATACCTAATACTCATATGATATGTGACTATATCCTTACTAGGGGGGGGGGAAATTCATTTTTATTTTATCTTTACGACCCTGAAGGGGTCATCTAAAAGAACCTCTACATGCAGCTATGTAAAGCTATGATGGAGGTAGAAGACAGCTGACTCAAGGTCGGTAGCGCAGTCTACAGTTTATAGATAAAATACAAGTTTGTTCCTGAAACCTCCTCGCTTGTACATAACAAAGTCAAGAAGAGACAGGGTGGAAAGTAAAGAAGGGTGAGGGAAAGCAAAAACCAATAGAAAATGTGACCAGCACAAACGCAACAACCCAGTATGTTAAGACAGTAGAAATACTTTAAGTGAAAAGGAAAAAGAATAGCCTAAGGAACCCCTTTCCCATCTCCAGTAAGGCGAACCTTACAACAACCACAAGGGATCAAGGTATAAGCAGTGAACACTAACCAAAGAAAAAGGGAAGGGAAAGGACAAAGGAGAAACCACAAGCAAAACTCACAAAGCTCTTACACAAAGGGAACAATAGAAGTAGAAAGAAAGATGAAATACCGAGGGGGCCTAAGTCTCCATTCCCTCTTCCATCACAGCATGCAGATTCTCCACTCTTTTGTTATTTTCCGCTAAGGCTTGCAAGTAGACAGGGCAGAGGGGATCATTAGCAGGTTGGGCAGCATCGCAATTAGCACATTTAAGTACCATATGGTTGCACTATCATCCACGGCGTTTACACTCTGTATTGCCATAGAAGTATTCAAAGATTGCATGGGGTCCAGCACAAAGGCAGCAGCAAAGGGATAAGGTACACTTCAGTTGGTGATGTCTGAAGCAACAACAGCGGGAGCACTGGGTAGCCTTTGAGAAGGCAATATAGAGGTCAGTCCAGCGATTCTTGTTGAGGATGGTCAGGCCTTGGAAGATGCGGTAATGGTTATTGTTCATCACCACTGTAATGACAATCGAGGAAGCAGGTTTGCCAACAAGCTTATCCTTCGAATCTAGCCAGCACGGGGTTTGGGTAAGTACAACACCTTGGTTAAATATCTCAATTTCCTTTCGGATAAGCGATATGTGTTCAACTTCAGAGGTGTTGAGGATGGGGGTTAGCACATTGTGCACAATGTACTTCTTGTACAAGAAGTTCTGGCAGAGTCCAGTAGTGGTAGGGAAGAACTTGTACACTGCTTCCTCGATAGTATGCTTATACGCTAGGACTTGTTGGGTAGTGGTATTCTCCATGATAGAGAGGAAAATGTTGCTGGCTCTAGGCTTTCAGACAGAGTAGACTCAGCAGGCAGATAGGGCTTTCTTTTCTACTAGGGTAGAGTTGATGGCATCGTAGACAGCGATGGGGTTGAATTCTGGGACTTCACCCTCGAGATTAACGATGATTACCTATACTCACTTGGTGGGGTACTTCACAGTAGGAGGGGTAGTAACGGTTAGTTGTGGTACAGCTATAGCCTTGCCTTTGGTTTTCTTCACTACCTGGGCCCAGGTAGAGTCAGTAGTCGAGGGCACCACAGGTGGTGCAGTAGGAGTAAGGGGGGAGAGGGAGGAAGAAATCTTCTTCACTGCTTTTGCAGTTTTAGACATTTCTGAGTATAGCTTCTTGATGGAATCAGAAAGTGCGAGGTCAATTTCAGTAGGGCCTACCTTAGCTAGGGCTATGGCAGTGGTGTTGCGGGTGGTGATAGCCTCAAGTTCATCGAAGCAGGCTTCGAGGGACTGTTGGCCAGTAGTAATGGCGGTGACTGCCTCCTTAATCTTGCTTACAGAGGTGAGGAGGGATGGCAGGGTCTGCATATAGAATTGGAGGTCTCTGTATCTGATGTAAAAGTCACCTGTGAGCAGGGTAGTATGCATCGCAACTACATCTCCCATTCCAGGTTCATCACGAATCGTGGGGGAGATACCAGATATCTTAAATGATGCGAGCATTATTTTCATGGTAGCAGCTTTGTCCCTTACCTCTTATAGGGGAAGATTAGGGGGAGGGGGGGGGTTATATTGACTGTGAGTATCATGGCAGCATTATTGCGACATTTGACAATGTGTTTAGATACTAATAGCTGAGAACTAATAATGTAGGGGGTGGTTTGAAGGTGTGAAGGAGCCTGGACTATATCCTTACTCCTTGTTATATATAAATACTCTATCCACATTATAAGTAATCAAAATAGGAAGTTAATAGCACCCTCACTTTTATCTCTCAGGTAACTTATCTAAAGGAGTAATGATTCTCAAGTTAGATCTTAGATAGAGATTGGTATAGGGTATACAATATTGAGTTATCTAATATTCAGCTTATATCTTAAAGGGAATTTGAGATGTTAGGTAGGATAGCTAATTGGTATATAGAACTTATAGAGAGGTTCCTATAATAGGTATTGTCCTTATACTTATATAGGAAATCTACCCTTAGTATTTTTAGTTCTTAAGTGATACACAATCTTATAGTAGATACTGTCCAGGTTTTCTAACCATCTAGTTTAGAGCTAAGATAAGATTTTGGTTATATCAAAGTACTCTAAATTCTTATAGGTAGTAAGGATATAAGCTAGTCTTAACTTTCCCATTTCGATCACTTACAATGTGGATAGGGTATTTATACTTAATAAGGAGCAAGGATATAGTTATATATTATATGAGCATCAGGTATATACCTTGATTTGCTAAGTGCTATCAGGGTTACCTTTATATAGCTATAAGGATATAAGCTGTATTTGTGATAGGAGACTCATTGAAGATGTAGATACAGGTATAGATACAAGAAGCTTCACAAGAGGGTCTTACTGAGTAAGCTCAGATATCTCAACTGGCAAGTTAGAACTGCTTATGTTTTCTACCTTTATCAAGAAGTCAAGAGAAGATATAGAATTTATTGAAGAGAAGCAAAATATATTCTTAAGGTTTAAAGATAGTACAAGACTTCAGATGATGGCTAGAGAGAGAAGAAGAAACAAAATACATTGCTTATCTGCTCCCTCTTAAATACCTATTTCTGACTGAGTTACTATAGAGAAACTTTACAAGGGCAATCAAACCTATCAAATTATTCTATCAAGATTCCTCTATTCTCTTATGATTCCCTAGAAGGAGATCAGTTTCATCATTAGAGAATTAGAGAAAGGTTTAGTATAATCATTTATAACCTTTAGTAGAGAACACTCTTTAAGTCCTATCCTCCTATGATATGACCGATCAGTATATCACTATAAGATCAAGGTGATAAGCCTTGTCATCGATCATGTACATCCAATCTCGTGAATGTTAAGTTGTCAATACCTCACCTCACTTAGTCAAGGCTCAGTGGCGATAACACTTATCACATACTTCTGTAGCTTATAGGATGATCATGGGTTCTGACATACATTCTAGTTGACCTGGAACAAGTTCTATGCATATCATAGTACCTAGGTAGACCACTTAGTACAGTCATCTATAATAGTATTGAACTTCCTATTTTAATAACTTATAATATATATAGGGCATTTATACTTGATTAGGAGTAAGGACATAGTCACATATTATAGGAGTATCAGGTGTACACCTTCATTCACTAAGCACTATTAGGGTAACCTTTATACAGCTATTAAGGTCATCAGTTGTATTCACTTACATAGACTCAAATAGTAATTAGGGAACTATGTACAGTCAGGGAAAACTCGCTTACACTACAAAACTAATGACTAACTCGGGAAACATGGTATTAATATATAGTTTAATTAAGCATATATGCTACAATTAACTTCTGATTTCGATCACTTGCAATATGGATAGGTATTTATACTTGATGAGGAGTAAGGACATAGTTACACATTATAGGAGTGTTAGGTATATACCTCCATTTGTTCTGTGCTATCAAGGTAACCTTTATATAGCTATAAAAGGATATAAGCTATATATTTATCTCTTATACACTAATGTTTCTACTTATAAAAGAGGAAATTCAAGATTACTAGCTACCCCTTATGATAAATCTTATAGTTATACTCTAATAGAAGTGTTAATAGTGTAGTCTCCTTAGGTAGAAAATGCTTAGTAAATACCTCATAGGCATGAAGCTATAAGTATTACTAAGTGAACTCAGATATCTTAACTTATTCTTCTCAACTAAATAAGCTCTTTCCTACATCTTAAATAGAGATAAAATAGTGTAGAAGAAAATGTCACAAGGTAGAAGTAAATATATTCTTAAGACTCAAAGCTAGTCTTGAAGCTAAAGAAGAAAGGAAGGAAAAGATAAAGAGGGTAGATATTTATTTTTCCTATATTACTAGGTTTTACATCCTCAATCCTATAGTAGTGTGTTTACACTCAATTAAAAGTAAAGATATAGCTAGTAAAAGGAAGATAATAAAGAAATCCTCCACTATATTCCTCTAAGCAAAGATAAGGTATATACTTAGTTAGGAAATAGACAAAGAGAGTAAGTATTTTGATTTCCTATTGGTCACTATTATATAGACAGGGTATGTATACTTAATTAAGAGTAAGGACATAGTTGTATATATAGGAGTATTACCATGTACCTTTATCCACTAAGGCAAAGAGAGTAAGAGGATATTCACCTCTTTCGATCACTGATATTATAGACAGGGCATAGCATAAACTTAATTGCATATAACATAGTCATGATAACTCAGGAGTAAACTCACTAAGCACTATCAGGGTAACCCTTCATATAGTGGCAAAGAGAGTAAAACCACCTATCCTTATATAGAATTTCTAACCTAAGAAATGACTCAGAGATAAAAAAGGAAAAGAGGGAAACAGAATCCTATATAACATCTTATTATAAATCCTTGATCACTATTTACCATTCTTGCATAGCCTAGAAGGGTCTGGACCTTATATAGGCAATGATTATTATCATAAGTAATAGATTACTAATGTACTGATGTGTCATTATCCTCTTAAGTTTACTGACTTGATCGGTCAGGTAGCCTATTCTATAAGGGTAACTAAGTCCTTACACAACTTACCATTATTCCAATTATATGTTATCACATAGTTATTGCCTAGTATAATAGGAGACTCATTAATGATATAGATACAGGTATAGGTAAAAGAAGCTTCCCAAGAGGGTCTTACTGAGTAAACTCAGGTATCTTAACTGGCAAGTTAGAAGCGCTTATATTTTCTACCTTTATTAAGGAGTCAAGAGAAGATAGAGAATTTATCGAAGAAAATCAAAATATATTCTTAAGGCTCAAAGATAGTACAAGACTTGAGATAATAGCTAGAGAGAGAAGAAGAAGAAACAAAATATATTGCTCATCTACTGTCTCTTAAATACCTATTTCTGACTAAGTAGCTATAGAGAAACTTTTATAAAGGAAATAAACCCCATCAAAATATTCCATCAAGATTCCTATATTCTTTCATGATTGCCTAGAAGGAGATCCGTTTTATGATCAAAGAATTGGAGAAAGGTTTAGTATAGTTATTCAGGACCTTTAGAGAAGAAACTCTTCAAGTCATGTCCTCTAACAATGTGACCAATTGGCATATCATGATGAGATTAAGATGACAAGCCTTGTCATCGATTACCTACATCCAATCTCGTATATATCGTATTGTCAACACCTCACCTCAGTTAGTCAGGGCTCAGTGATGACAACACTCATCATGTCATTCTGTGGCTTATAGGGTGATCACAGGTTCTGACATACCTTCTAGTTGACCTAGAACAAGTTCTACACATATTCTAGTACATAGGTAAACTACTAGGTACAGTTATCTGTAACACCTAGCAATAGATCATTACACACCTAGTAGTGTACTAGAGGTATTACATATAAGTCTAATAAGTGCAGAGCTATACTTACTAGGCAGAGCCTAGTAGCAGTGATAGGTATAATACTTCCTAGTTGCATTCTATGTACTAGTCTATTATCATATAAGTCTATCGTACTATAGAACTGTTATAAGAAGTATCTTATAGCAGTGTAATACAATAGATCTACTTATACTATTTAGTATCTAGTATAAGAGATCTCCACTAATAATAGAGTTACTTGCATTAGTCTTAACTATGAGGAGGAGAGCTAAATTATAGTAGTCAAGGATAGGTATAATAAAGAAGGAGTTCTTGAGATAGTTAAAGGCCTGCTATTACTTAGGCCTATAGGTTTCTACAGTATTGTTCTTATTTACATCAGTATAGGGTACTATAAGTTTAGAAAATAATTTTATAAAGATATGATAGAAGTTAGTAAACTTAAGGGATGACTGAATATTTATAACCTATGTTAGAGTGGGCTAGTTCTTGATTGTCTAGAGTTTATCCTTTACTATAGCAATACCTATAGATAAGATAATGAGCCCTAGGAATATAATAGAATAGACTACCTAGATTTACTTTATTATCCCTAGTGCTAACTAGTGCTGGTCAAAATAATATCTAGGGGAACCTTAACACAATCAAAGAAAAATGCTTAAGTGAAAAATATGACTACAGGGGGAATAAGGGGAAGAGGTATGAAATGCACTAAACTATACCTTATATTTATGAAAACTAGAAAACAAAAGTTCTATATAAAAAGAAAGAGAAAGAAATAGAGACTGAACTCTGCCTATAGCTATAGACTTACATATTCTATTGGACTTTACAATCTTATGCTAAATTAAGGTCAGATAGATAAGGTCATTAGCTTTATATAGGGTAATATAGTTTGTATATTAGAGAATAGTATTCTGGTAGGTAAAACCTTTTAGTTACTTACAGTCTATAGTGCTATAGGTATATTTAGAAACAGTATATAGGCTAGTACATAGTTAGTAGTAAGGAGGTTATTAGTAGTTTTCGACTAGGTAGCTAAACTTAGAGAAGCAGGAGTATTATATATCTATACTGAAGGGAATGTACTTGATAGTGTGATAGGTTTTGTTGAGGATGGTAAGACCTTTAAGGATTTGGGACTCACTATTACTATTAATAATAGTAGTATAGCTAATAGTACTTATACCATGGGCAAAGTTAAGAAACAAATAGTTTTGCTATTAATAACTAGTAAATACTTTTAGAAGTAAAAAGATAGGTAGTCCTAGTATATCAATATCTACTTAGCCCTCTTACTTTATAAAGACTATAACTTAAAGCTTTATTTATTTATCTCTATGAGAATATTCTAGATCTAGATAAGAAAGTCCTATCTTACTGGATACAAATCCCTTCATCTTCCTACCTACTCCTACCTATACTACTCTAAGGACCTTAAGACCTTATATCATATAGTTTTTTACTTCCGTAATAGAAAATTAAAGTATCATAAAATTCGCCCCTAAAATGTGCATATGGTTAAATAGCTTAAGTCCTCCAATAATATCATACTCATGTTTACCTATTTTATTTAAAAAACTAATACAGCTTAGCCCCTTTCTATGATGAATTGTGGCCCCTAGAAAATCTTGGAAATAGTCTACATTTAGTGTTGGTAGTAGGTCTCCTCTGTTTTTCTCGTCTCTTTTTCTTTTCCTTTTCTTACTTTCCTCTACCTTTCCTACCATCTCTTACTTTGTATTTTTGCTCTTACTTTTCCTACTTTGCTTTACTTTTAACCTTGATCTCTCCTCAGGGGAATAGGGCCTAGGGTATTGCTTTCCCCTTTTACTTTTTTCCTTTTATATTTGTTTTAATTATACTATTATTATTATTTTGAAGGAGGTGGGGGAGGATTTTTTTATGCTATAGCTGAAGAGGCTGCAGTTAGATATTATACCTAGAAATAATCAACATAAAATAAAAAGAAAAAAATTGTTGAAACAATGATCAGGATCTTAACTAGATAACAATGGTACAGGTACTAGGTATTTGTAGCTGTGTAAACTAGACCCTATTGATTACCTTTATATACTCCAATAGACCCCCCTAAAAGTATAATTTATGTAGTTTTTATAGACATTATTTAAATTAGCATATTATAGGTAAAATGCTGCTTCTAAATAACCAGTATCACCTCTATATATTTTCTTAGCATCTCCCTATTCTGATTAGGTAACAGATTTTCCAGAGAAAGAAGTTGTACCTTTTTTTGATTTTTTGAGTTTCTGATTATGTTTATTTCTTCTTGTACTACCTTTTTTTTTTCTTTTCAGTAGATTTTCAGAGGATGATTTTCTTATTACTCTATAACTATATAGCCATTTATTTGTTTTCCCAATTAAGTTATTTTACGTCCCTTTTCCTCCAGCAGGGCCATAACTATATAGCCATAAAAGGATGTTCTTTTTAGAAAACCCCTCCCCTTACCAGTTTCTCCACTGATAATTGCAGGGTACCTAATACTACCAAAGGTGTTCCCACTATACCCCCCAAAGTTCAGCACATACACTTATCAGTAATAACACTTAGATGTTGTAAGGGTTATGGCAGGAGTGTAGCCATAGTAGCCAACCTTGCTTATGTATGCAGCTCATGATCTATTATCGTACTTTTATATGTACATACTGAGGACCATAAGTGTCCATGTTTCTGGAAAATTGACTCAATTATCTGCTTAGGCTGTTGTTAAGATTTGGGAAATTGGAATTTGCACTAGACCAACCTGGAACATCTGGAGGGCGTTATTTTAATGGTACTTTGATTGAATTTGCTTAGATAGTCAAGAAAATGAAAGTGTGACAATCCTGCGGACAGCGAGCGAAATTGGCCTCTTTCCTTATGGGTGCCAATTAATTTTTTTTTCTTATGTATGGTTCATGTGCCGACGATTATGCGTTGCGTCACCGGATGGTTTTAAAAACAACCTGGCGTGCAGGTCCTAAGGAGCCTACTGATATCTGTTGCAAATGCGGCTGCATTATGCATTCACATGACAGGTGAAGCAATTTCTTGTTCGTTTGTATGTGCACATATGCATGGTTGACATGTAAATGTCTCAGCATATGTAGTTCTGATAATAATTTCATATAAGTAGTTTGTTGCTAATTTCCTCGAAAGCAGTAGTTAGCTACATTTACGTCTAGGAAGTGCAACACAATGCTTCCAAATTGTAACCTTGGAGATTACACGGAATACCACGGTAATCTGCGTGAATGGGGGGAAATGAGATAGGTGGTGGGCGGAAATTTCTTTAACCATTGTACCGAAGGGCTTTGTCTACTTCATAATGAGAAAATTGCACCGCGTACGGAAGGGGATGGTGGGGTTGAATGATATGACCACATTCGTGTCCTCGTTTGCGAGATACTACGCTTAATAGAATAAAATGATTTCAGGCCACTTTTTTTTCAAACATATCTGTGACTCCACTTCCTTAGTCTCATTACTAGTCCTGAATTTACTCAAAAACCCCTCATCTTTTTCCACCTCCACAAGCAGCCACTTCCCGGCAAACATCCACCCGGCCATTTTTCCTGGCCCAACGGTAGATTACTCATGTGCAAATATCGGTCAATTTTCCATAATCTTTGTGTGCATTTCACTCCGGTGAAGCTGTTCGAAGAGAGTTTATGCGGAACTCAAATTTGTCCTCCAGAAAAGGACACTAATGTCTTCGTTGACGAAGATGAGGGCTTTTGTGCATATTGTACATAACTCAATGAGCAAGGATCAGATGGCTTCGAATATTTTGAAGTGCCGGTCCAACTGGTGTAGCACATTGTGCATTTTATCCTGCGGGGTCTTTCAATCGTACATAAAACGTACGATATTTCACTCGGGGGATGGTGAAATTATTATATTTCGCTGGAGATAAAGAGTTTTATAGATTAAGGGCTTTGGGATTCGAATATGGTAAAAATATAGACGGAAATATCCAGAGATATGATTGAAGTTACATCAAAAGGTTGGGAAACTCATTACCTCGTTCGTCTTCTCTTAGAAGTTATCACCGTAAGCAAGCGTGCGTTTAACTGGCGCGTCGGCCTAAGATCTAGAATAATCCGACGAATAGTGTGTCATGGAGCCACAGACCAGTCACGGAACATGCATCCACGGATGAAATATGAAACAAACACGCACAAAGCAATTCGCTAAACCATAAGAACGTTAAAGTATATACATATAACCATTAAAACTTCCACCCCATCTTCATCCATATTCCCCTCATTTCTGAAATAAACAAATCAATATGCATAACGTTATCGTCAATCGGTCTTCATTTTCACACATCCATGCGACCCATCCCCTCAATTATACTCATTTTGGTCTTCGTACCAACAGAACCTCGAGCCTGAGAGTTTTAATAGCCACCGCTCATCGCCATAAAACTCAACTGCTCCCTATTCGGTTGGTAACCGCGACCGTAACCAATGAAAGTCTGTCTTCCGGGATTGATAAGCGGGAAGCCGTTGGGAAACCTAGGCACAAGTTAAACCAGTACCTAGTTCGTAATGCATACGAAGAGTAGTAGAATTATACGAGGATGAGATATGATGGAAATTAATCGGCATACATAGTTTCATTTTCCATTCGCCTCTTCGACTTCGGCTTCTTTTCAAAGACCCGTTTCTTCTCAAAGAAAACGTAACTGTATCCATGTCAACGTTTCCATTTCTTAAACAACTGTATATAAACAAATGAACAAAAGCACTAATACTTACGCTCCGTAAAAGGTCCCATTTTCCGCTCCACTCGCTTCCCCATGCTTCTTCATAAAATTGCGATAACTATTAGAATTGATACCTCCAATCTCTTCCAGAAAGCGCTTCTGCGTAACCTTGCTATACTTGGGATCCCGGAAGAATGCACGGATTTTCCGCCGGACATCATCACAAGAATCAAAGACAGGAAGTTCACCATATTTCCACTCATCGATCTTTTCACCATGAGGGGTTGTAGTGACTTCAATAAGCTTGACTTCGTAGAGGAATATGAGTGGGTCTTCGGTGGGTTCGGTGATCTTTTTGGTGGATTTCGCGTTCGATTTAGGGTTTGAGGGAGGTGGAGTGGGGGCTATGTCCATGTCTTGGACAGTGCGTGGCCACTTGGTTTTCGACTTTGGAGCTCTCGGCATAACGAAACAGAGCAAATCAATGTCAGAAAAATAAAATAGAATGATTGTTTCGCTGTGAAATTAGTTTGTGAAGCGAGCACTAAAGAAAGGAAACAACAATATATATAACTAGTTGCTCCTTCGCCGCCTCATACTTATAATTTTTCCGCCCCCCGATCACGCAAGCCTCTGAAATCCAATTCGTCCTATGTAAGTCCGGAGTTGAGTGTATAGCTGGACCAATTGCACTGTTGGTTGCGTCACGGGGCCGCGGGGATGTCCCAAGAAGTTCCCTAATACGGTCAAACTAAACAGAGGGCGTGGGGTTCAACCCCGGTCTCTGCAAAATGTCAGACTGGACTGGACGGCACGGCATCTTTCTTCAACAAGAGCAAAAGATATTTTCGTCGTCCGTGATGGCAGCAAAAGAGCTGAAAAGAGACAACATACATGCGGAGTCCACCCACAGCTGCATGGGGGTTTTCATGGTGAAGGCGGAGTTATTCAAAGTAAATTATCCATTAAAAAAAAAAGTATTTCGACCAGTATTGCGACATGTACAAGTACATTTCGATTTCTTCCCAAATGGTTGCCTGTTCGCTACCGCCTAGGGTCTTCATGGAGGACCGAGTTCCGAATCCTAGAATAACGAAAACAATATCACGTCACCAGAGCGCCGCCTTAACTTTGAGACAGCCGACTTTATCACAACCAAATGCATAGAGTCGCCCTTCGGAGTTACCAACAGGCTCATGCGCACGCGGGGAATCGCAAATAATCCGAGTATTTAGTCTCTTATAAGTCCGATATATATAGACTCATTCAGGATATCGAATAGCTTTCAAGCTTTTCATCCACTAGCTTCTCTATCTCTGAATTGTAAGTCATTTCAGGAGTCCCCACCCGTTTTCTCATATGAGATCACTCGTTTCGCGATTTCTTCGTAAGTTCTCACATTCAGGAATTTTCAGTTCCCACGTTAAATATATTGAAAATCTTACGGACAAAAACACGATACCTACGTTCGAAAGTCGATGAATTAATTGTGACGAAAGTATCGAAACACCGCTACAAATATCTTCTTGACTCACAACGATATCAGTACCCCAGAATTCTCTCCACGCCTCTCTCCGCCGCTACCACAATAGCGCCTACTGGGTTCGATGTGACCATTCCTGGAAATATTGAAGCATCCAGGATATACTAAGTCGTGAACCATGTTAGGTCTCTTTCATTCTAAAGCTTGAGCCATATGCAAAAAAAAAAAAAAAAAAAAACTCACTAGCCCCTTTACCCCCCACACTTTGCCCTTATTATCAACCACTGCCTTTCCGCCTCTCTTCCGCCCATCGTCATCACCCATTCTACAAGTTCCCATCCAGTGGTTACTTCCTCTTCCAACATTTGGCGGATACTCGCGTATAAAAGTTTCCACCGTTGTTGTGTTAAGATCGGGAACAACTAATTCCAATCCAGGAACATTATAATAGCCGGGCAGAAGTGATTTTAATGCCGATATGACTGCGTTAGTGTCCTCAGAGGTGGTAAGGTACGGCGGAATGTCGACGGTGGTTATAAGACCGGAAGACGTAGGGATAAGGGTAATATTGCCGCGAGATGTCTGCAACGTCAGGGTGGGTTCGATGGTCAATTTCGAAGACATGGGAACTTTACCAATCCATGAGACAGATATGCGGTAAAGAGCAATAATTCTGGGAGAAAAGTTAGCCAAGCTCGGAGAAAGATCGGTCAAATAAAGGAACGCAACTTGGATCCGTGAGACCAAAAGCGCCCCCGGCTCTTCCGTTCCATTGGACCTGCCTTTGCCGTTACTATCCCGTTCATAGCGCAATTTAGTTTCGTTCTTTTCTTGAGGAGGATGATATACTGCTCGAACAATTCCATCTTGACCCTTAAACTCCTCCCACATGGATATCCTTGCGTTTGACGCAGCGAGTGGCCCAGATCCCTTCTCTGCAGTTACCAGCACGCCGGATTAGCAACCTCGTAACTAATACCAGCATCTTTTGAAGAAGCATACTTAGATACAATTCTTTATCGTTCTCCACCGGGTTGTCGTATGCCGTATTAAAGTCATACCCCACAGTACTCTCATGTCTGAACACTACATAAGTCGCTGGATGATCCATCAATCCCTCCCCCACCGGTAATTCAATCCAATCCTTCTCTTCAATTAATTCAATGTCGCTGTACTTTTTTACAACTTCCAATATCTGTTTCGGACCAATTCCGCTCTGGAATAGAATTTTGGGCGTTCCGAAGGCACCCGCGGTGAGAATAACCTTTCCTTTTCCGGGAGCAACGCGGATTATTTCACGCTTTCCAAGAGTGCCGTTATTATATGGATTCGCGGCGACTTCAATGCCGGTTACTCTGTTCCCTTCCCGAACAACACGAAGAGCTTTAGTATGCAGGCGCAGGGAAAAGGATTTCCGAGATAACGCGGGAAGGAGATATGCAGTGAGAGGACCTCCGCGAGTTGCATTCATAAACTGTAATTAATTAGAATTTTCAAACGCATCAGTCTTCAAACGAAGAAGACATACCATGAACGGCGTCCGAGAATAAGTCCTGTTTTTCTCATTCGGCTCAAAATTAGCTTTCACTGCATCCCAACCAAGCGATCTTGCCATAGAACCAAGGATATCGTAGGACTATTTTGAATCTCTCTCTCGATCTCATCAGTGATTTAGTTCCGATCTCAATCAATTAACAGGAGCCTGCCCACCTCTGGAAGATATACTTTCCCGTCCAATGACGGAGTATCCGTGCTTGGGATTTTTGAATGGGTTTTTGCGTAGGCCGATTTCATATCCATTGGTTTCCAGCCCTCGGGAAAGCTTTCCCAGTCTTCATCTTGGGGCCTATTCGTTCAATACGCTCGGCATCAATTTCAACAAACATCAAACTGCATTGTAGAGGTATCGGGAAGAGAAGATACATAATGAAAATTCCGGAATTCACGGCCGCTCCTCCCCCGAGAACACATGCAGCGGTTACGTTGATGTCGGTACATGGATAATTGTCTGGGTGTGTACTATGAAACGCCTTTTCTTAGTCTCGAATGTAATTTTCATTTCATCGCTAAAGGGGAAAAGGGGTAGATATATACGTGAATGCGCTGAAGAACCCTGGAACGTCAAAACGGGAGAGTTTCGTATTTTCAAGCCATTCAGGTCGAGCGCCTGCCATAAAAAAAAATCTCTCAGCACCGTTTCCTCGTATTTCCTGCTATTTCTATAGCTTCGGTATCTGTATATTTATCCTTCAGTTTAATACAATTGCAGGAGACATACGGCCTCCGGAAGCATATGTGGATGTGGTGCCAGCTTCAACGAGGAGAACCCTCTTGCCCGTCTCCGAGAGTCTATCCGCAACTGTGGATATCTCAATCAGCACATGTACTTGTTGCTCTTCCGAAACGTCACCCGAAGCAATTTCTGCAAAAAAAAAAAAAAAAAAAAAAAAAAAAAAAAATCAAAACTCTGCGCTCCGTACTCACCGACCAATCCAGCCGGCCCTCCGCCAACAATGACGTAATCCCAATGTTCCTGCGGCGACGGTGCTGGCCCGTGGCCGTGCAACGGAATGTTCGCGTTTGCTCTTAGTGCAAACGAGCATAACACCAAATATCTCAAAATACTGGGTAGGAGTTTCATGTTTTTCGTGCAGCCCGCAATCGATGTTGGCCATGCGAAGAAGGTTGTTCAGGGCAAACTTTAATCTCAGCCATGTCGAGGTTTCATCGGATCTCGTGTCCATCGCATCTCACGTAGGGGTCGATGCGAGGTTGCGGGCACTTTACGCGAAGTGGAATCGTAGCCGCGGTCAGCTGGTTTTGAAATGGAGCATCTACCCTGTATGTATAGTGCCGGACACACCCTGCGATCGTTCGCTTCCATGATTAGTAATACATGACTAAGATTTAATAAATACATATTATTGGCTATCTGACATCTGAAAACCCATTATGTATCCTCCTCTGCAGTCCTGACCCGCCGATGTGTTGCATACATTTTTGAGTCCCATATATGATGCCCTTTCGGTATGCCTCTTGTTGCTTAGAAGAGTGGGCAAAAAAAAGCTGCTACTGTTTGTCATTTTGCAGATGCCAGGCCTCCCGGCACAATTATTCGCAGGGCCTCTATGCTAAACTAGCATCGGTCCCGAACATAACGTTTTGCCTGTCCCCAATAATACTCTTTAGCCCATTCTTGCTACTCGCAAGCTCCCCGCCGCACAGCAGATGAACCAGCCCCGTATTAACCTCAGAGTTGTGAGCTGGCGTTCCCAACGAATACCGCCGGTAGTGGTAACTCTGGTTGTACCGTACTCTTAAAACATTCATTATCAGACTCGTTATTGAGTTCGTCGTCCTCTAGTAGCTCATATTGCTTCCATCGGACTCATCACTAGAGCTTGAGACATCATCAGAGGTTAGATCCTCTGTGGGGAGGGTTGGACATAGAGGAATACCATATTTATGTCTTTTGATAAGGCTTCGAGAACGCTGAAGACGAGCTTTTCGTTTTATAGTAGGCATAGTTGATTATTATTTTCGTTTTGCACAGCACGAAGAAAGAGTTCTACAAGTGTTATCTTGACAAATAAGCATTCCAATGTATCCAATCAGACTTTCATGATGTGTCACTCGATCTTGGCATTAGACCCCTTTTATTATTCATCTGGCCTCCATACAAACTTGCTACTATTCTAAGGAACGCAGAGCGCTAAGATCGCAATATTAACAGAATCGGCCTCTATAGAATTATTCTACACATTCAAGAGAATAATTCTATAACGCGCCTTTTTTTATTTTGGTTGTGGACCGTCGGCGTTCTTTCGCAAAAGTCATACTTTTTTTGGTGTGTGTGGTGTCCGGCACCATATGCGTGTGCTCACAACGAAGGCGTTTACTCAGATACTAGTACCAGTACTGTTAGCGCAAGTGTTATGGTCATTTGAGGGGGGACCTGTGAACAGCAAACAGCAGAGATCAGCGATTACTAATGTGAGCCATGTCACGTGGGTCAACATTTAGGCCACAGGAGCAACCATGGAAGCTTGTTCAAAGATTAATGGACTAGTGTATTGTACTTGTGCTCAAATTACTATCACCTTAGACGGTGTTTCTCGTATGTGTGAGAAGAACTATTTCAGTTGATATCAGGTATCATGAATAAGGCCATGTTTGCGGCGACTCTTCTGATGGAATAACGAGATGTATTTGTACCAAGTGCATGTACTGTACACCTAAAGTACAACATGACTTTACCTGGGAACCAAGATTCGCTCTAGCGCACTCGGCTCCGGTCTTATATAAATACATATGCTTTTTATGTTTATTGTTTCATTGGGGGTACTCAAACCGAAAACTCAACTCAATTCGTTTTAATTCAAGAAAAGCATGCTGGGTTTCTGATTGGAGAACTTTTAGAGGGGTGTTCAGGGCATTCAGGACTCGAATTTCAGTCCTGAACGATTCGAATTCAACTAAAAAACGTATTAATGCATGTAAATACACACTAGAAAAATAGCGTTGTAGACTAAACATACATCCTTTACTTTCCTTTTCTT
>JABYPW010000179.1:0-34305 GCA_016880775.1 Phymatotrichopsis omnivora | reverse complement strand
TTGTGTTTGGGATATACCCTCCGTCGTTCCTTTTACCGCTCAGCTTTAAGTATATCCTTGTCTTTCCTTAAAAACGGAATAAAATATTTTTATCTTTTATAGGTAGTATCCTTTTTGTGAGGGAGTGAAAGACCTGGAATTTGGAACGAATGTGGTGTGTCGGAAGTGTGAAGCCAGAGTTCTGTTTTTGGACTGGGAGCAATCGGAGCTAGTTCGGCCGGGGTGTTATCATAAGAAATCCCTGGAATGAATTTGGGAGGTTGCGGGTGATTTGAGGACGATAGTGCCTTCTTTTTTTTTTTTTTTTTTTGTTTTGGTCGAAGTGCTGTTTGTGCTCATGCGGACCCAGATCATGAGGAATCTATCGAGGGCGTGAGTGAGGGAGAGGACTTTATAAGCTGTGGTAATATAGCTTGGGAGTTACATGTAATGGGGTCTTGGAAAGTTTCAGCATATGTACTTAATTTCAACAAAAAATAAAAAATAAAAATAAAAAACATTGCATACGTACACGTACACCACCCCCATAACCCGAAGACGCCAAAAAAAGCCAGAGGCACAAAGTGACAGAAGCTCTGCGTAGCGTCGTAACATCTGGAAATAAATTCAAAGTTCAAGAAGTATGATTAAAAGGAAAGTCGGGATCTGAGGGCGGCTCAGCAACGTCGGTAGCAAAGTTAACGTGTGGTTTACACGCCCTTCCTAATAACATATATTTGGCCATGAGTGTAAGGATATGTGCTGATTGCCGTAGTGATTTGGTTTTAAGGCTGTGGGAAGCTCTCTTGATGCTTGCAGGTGTATAATTGCTTTAGCAGATCATACCGGGTGCTGTTATGGCGGTCTCGAAAATTGGAGTTGATTATGCTGGAAAGCTGTCGCGGGTGTTTTATAAATGAGTTTCTCAAGCTTTTATTTCTGGACTAAGCAAAGGAGATTTATAAATCTTAAAGTTATGATGAGCTGTCATGTAAAGTTAATCCTCCAGCTGTCGACGTGTTTTTTTTTTTTCTTTCTTTCTTTTTTTCTTTTTTTACCACCAGAGATAGCTGGCAGCACTGCAAAAGTCGGTTTATATAGTAGTAAGTCAAATGCAATAGATAAAAGGGAAAAATTAGACAAAGAAATGGTCGCTAAAGGTTGTTGCTGGCTATAATGTATTGCTTTGTTTAGGGATTATAAAATAAGATACATAAAGCAGCATCGTTCTCCTTTGGAAGGAAGTTATAAGTAGAGTGCAAAATGTATACATATATGTAATACTGATAGTAATCAATATGCGATTAGTAGTCTGATTTATAAATAGAAAAAGATTAATTGGATTAGTAAATATTTCTTGGAGTCTACGTATTGAGGTAATCATTAGTATTGTAAGATATTAGCGTCTCCACCATTTCTCGGCTTCTTGTTTTTCTTGGCTATCTAGCTGCTTTGGCTGTTTCATTTGCACTTTTCACGATGTTTTTTTAACTTGCTCCAATTTTCGAGTTTTCACTGTTTATCTGAGTTTTTTCGCCACCTCTCGCCGTTTGTGTAGGTAGGGTTTTGCCCAGAATGTATAATAGGCGTTCTTGGCCGTTCGAGATAAAAATCTTCGAGTCCTTTCAATTTCTCACTCCCACAAGTATAAACATGCATAATTTTTTTTTTATATTACTCAACATGATAGATTTTATCCACCTTTTCTTGGCCTAATAATACAATGAAAAAAAAATACAATTTTTAGAAAATTCATATCAAACTTATAAAAGAAATTGAATAAGCATGGTTTAACTGATTTTAAGAAAATGTAAATATAACTAATATAAAATTATGCAGTGTATTCAGCAAATTATGTGTATTATTAACTTACAAGCACCAAACCACTATAAGGAAAAACACTAATTTCAAATAGATTACATAAGAGAATAAATCTAAGACCTTATTACTAGTATATCTAGATTAATTGCACTTCTATTTTCCTTCTTTATTACTTTCTTAGAGCCAAATTCAATGATAAGATTAAATAATATTTTATAATATAAGCTTTATAGCCTATGATAACTAAATGCCCCTACTCTATCATTTTCACTAAGTAAATACTAGTCCATAGATATAAAACTAACTCAAGTTTACAGTTTCAAAATTAACTCAATTATATAGGTTCTAACTTTCTATATGTAAAGTAATGGACATATAATACTAGTAGATATAAAATAAATTATTCTGATATCAAAATTATTATAGTTTATTCTGTAAATACATATATAATTATAGTAAAGAAGATAGTATATGAAAACCAAAGATAATACATCCTATAGGGATTTACTCTACTTGTGTTTCAGGATATATTTAATAAATTTATAATATTTGAGGTTATCCTAAGATATATATATTTTGATATTATAGAGAAAGTATATTGTTTACCTTAAATTATAGTGCTTAGCTAGAGTTGATATAGATATAATAACTATAACTAATTTTATATACTATAGGTAAATATAAATTTATAAAAATTATTTTATATAGAAAGTTTAAGTATTAGAAGTAATAGAAATAATATTAAACTAAGTCTTCTAATTATTTATAATGATAAACTATAGATATATCCCTAGCTATATTGGTAATATGTATTGTAGTTTACATAACTCAAGGTGACTAATTAGGTAAAAAAAAATACTTAGGATATCCTATTGACTACTAGAGTTCATTAGCTATTAACCTAATTAAGATAATTTACTAACTTAGACTCTTTATATTCTATTCTAACCTTCTTAGCATTACCTAAAAAAATACCTTATTTTCTATATTTTACTCAATCTTTTAATTATATAATAAAGGGTTTCCTAATAGTACAAAACTCTATATTGTAGTCATATTTCTTGATTGTTACTACCATAAGTCTTAAAACTTTAATTTCCTTATAAGTAGTTAAATAAGGTTAAATTTCTATTAACCATTATCTATAAATTAGATAAGTAAAATATAGGTACTTATATATAAATATATTTATATTAATGATATTACTAGGATTTTCTTTAGTCTGATATTAAAAGTAATAAGTTTATAGTACTAATATATAATTTATAAAAGGGATAAGAATTTGATTTTTAACTTCAATTATATGTAAAGTATACTAGGATAGAATAGAGTAAGTAAATATAACAGTAAAATGAGTACTAAATTCTTGAAAATATTATTCTTATAGGGTTAGCTAATACTTAAGTTAAATTAACTTCCCATAAAATACACTATACATTTAGTAGGGTAGATATGATGCTATAAAGGATAACTCCTTCAGTCATAGAACTTGGCCCTAGTCTATATTAGGGTTTAGGGGTAAATCAGGATAGAAGAATATATACAACTTTCTAGAGAACTAAGAGGTGTTCACATAAGGTGGTACAGCAATGTACTAAAGGTTTATAGGAATAATATTCTTATTCCTATGGTGTATACTTAAGATACTACATAAAGAAGAAAGAAGAGGCTTTGGACCTCCCTTAGTCACTATTATATGGGTAGGGTATATACACAAACTTAATTACAAAGACATAGCTGTATATATAGGAGCAATCTTGCTAAGTACCATCAGGGTAACCCTTCACACAGTAAGAAGTAAGAAGAGGCTTTGCACTTCCCTTAGATCACTAATGTATGGATAGGGCATTGCACAAACTAAATTACATATGACATAGTTATATAATACAGGAGCAAACTTGATAAGCACTATCAGGGTAACCCTTGATATGGCTATTGAGGTCATCAGTCGTATTTGCTTATAAAGAAGAAGAAAGAAGGCAACTGTAAATTCCTGAACTACTATTAACTAAGGTATTATAGTGGGGTATAAATATATAATCAAGTGCCTGAACAAAGAAGAAAGAAGATGCTTATATCTTCTCTTGGTCACTATTGTATAGGTAGGATATTTATACAAACTTAATTGCCTGGACATAGGCATATACATAGGAGTGAACTCACTAAGTACTATTAGGGTAACCCTTAATATAGCCATTGAGATTATCAATTACATTCCCTTATAAGGACTGAACTAGTAATTAGGCAACTTAGACAGTTAGGGAAAACTCTCTTACTCTATAAAACCTGTAACAAACTAGAAATTTATGGTATAGAATAAGGTGAGCAGGAAAGAAGAAAGAAGAGGATTGTCTCTTCCTATTTTAACTATGATGCAGGGAGGGTATACTAGCTAATTAAAGCCCTATAATATAATTGTGTACCTAGGAGTGAACTTCACTAAGCACTGTCAGGGTGGCCCTTCATATGGCTATTATAGTTATTGGTCACATTCACTTATGATAGATATGACAACAGGCTAAAATTGCTTATCAACCCTAGGTTAAATCACTGATTACCCTTCTTAGGACTATTATACAGTTAGGGAAATTTACTCACACTATCAAACTTAAAACTAACCAGTAATTTATAGTATGGTAAGATGTAAGGGGGATTCAAACCTACGACATTGCACATTACTGCATAGTGATACTAGGATAGCTATACTACTATACCATCCTCGCCTTAAGAAGAAAGAAGATAATTTAATTTTCCCTATATGAAAGTTTTATATCTTACTCTCCTCTAGTAGGGCATTTACACTTAGTTAAAAGCAAGAGTATAACTGAAAGACAAAAGATGACCCTATCTGCCTAAAAAATCGGATGTTTCTATTGCTGACTTATTCTGAACAAAGAAGCCTTAAATTTGCTACCCTCTTTGACTAAAAATAAACAAAGGAGAAAGGGAAAAAGAAAAAAGAAAAAGGGAGGAGAAAAGAGAGAATAAAAGAGAAGATATTTCTATAAGATCCTCTACACTATCCTCTACCAGTTACTAGTTAGACTATTCTATACTCTTGCCCTAGTTCCTTCTCTTTCTCTATTACTACCATTAGGGGTTCCAGGGGTTTTTTAGATTTATCAGGGGGTTTTCCTATGCCTTTTTCTACTATCTTCATCTATAGACTAGTGTTGCTATATAGGATGTACTATATACTTTTTCCTTTATATGTCTTCCTAACTTCTACTATTGTATAATATTTTAGGAGGTTATGTTTAGGGGATTGGGGTTTGCCGCAGATGTAGTAGTTACTTTCTTTGTTAAAGTATACCAGGTTTAGGATATAGCAATGTCCTATCCTAAACTAGAAAGCCCTCACAGCTTGGTATTTTAGGAGCATGGTGTAGGGGTTGGCTATTTTCTCGAGTAGTCTATCTACATATTCCTTGAACTGTTTCCACCGAATGTCCTTCATTTCCCTCTAGATGGTGGATTAGGTTAGAGTTTTCTTATTCTGTATACTTTTAGTTTATTTTGGCTCCTTCTACTTAGACTAGGTTTTAGTGAGCTAGTCTACTCTTTTATAGCCTTCAATTCCTATGTACCCTGAGGACTACTCTATTGTTACTTGGAAGTTTGCTTCTTGGAGGGTTTGGTTGAGTTGGAAGATTTTTGCCACTATCTATTGTATTAGGGTAGGCAAGGGGTTAGTAGCAGCTATGATTGCTACTTGGGAGTCTGAGAAAATATAAATGTTCCTTGTCTCAAGGTACTACTCAATCCATTTATTCACTTTAGCAAATGCTTTCAGAATACCATCTAGCTCTCCATTGAAGACCTAGACCTTCTATCCCATTAGTTTAGCCACTTTCCCTACTTTATAACTGTTGTTATATAGTACAACTACTATACATATGTAGTAGTTATTGCTGAGCTTATACCTGTCTATGAACATGGCCAGTGTATCACTTCCAAAGATCATAGGCTATATTTTAAGGGCTCCTTCTTTATCTTTGAATGGGTTAACTCTTGGTCTCCATATTGCTGAGATAGGCCACAGCCTGACCATTGGTAGGAGTTTGTAGTTCAAGAGTGTCTAGTTTGTAATGCTTTCTCAGATCTTTCCAATAAGCACATTGATTTATAGTTGTCTTAACATTAGCTATGCTGATAACTTGAGTTTACATGATATTGTGTGAATTAGGGTCAGCCTATCCTAGTTTCTTCCTAGTATATTAGAGAGCTAGTGGTAGTTAGGCTGTGTTTGGTCAATTATGAGTATCCTTGCTCTATAGTTTACTTAGTATCTTTGGATCTGTAGGTGTGCTAGAGGGAGCCTATCTTCAATTATGCTTATTTTGTTGTCTCTTGACCTGTGTATTCTACAAGCCTACTGGGCCCCTGTAGCAATGATCTTGTCTAAGGTTTTAGTGGTACTTTATATGACCTTGAAGGGGTAGAAGGTGTTGGCACTGTATATTAGTGAGGGGACAACTACTGCTTATACCAGTTTAAGTACCATAAAAAGGTTAAGGCTTCTAACTCCTGATGATAGTCTTTAGAGATAGCTGAGTACTTTATACGCTTTGCCTGCTCTGTGCTGGTAGTGGTGTAGGTACTCTTCATTTGTATCTATAATGACTCTAAGGTATCTTAGCTGGGGGGTATATTAGATCTTAATTCCAAGGACTTTTGTTGCTGGGGGCTTGCTTTCTGCTAGGTAGAGGTATTATATCTTAGTTTTCCCCTCTGATAGTAATAGTTTCCTTTATTCCAGTACACTGTTAAGCTCTTTACTACAGAAGCTCTCTATGGTTTCCTGGTTTTCTTCGAAGCTATCTCCTATCCCTAGTATATATAGATCATACACATATATGAAAGTTTTTATCTTTGCCCTGCTGTCTCTTATTAATATTTTTATATATATGTTAAAGAGGAGGGGGTATATTGTAGAACCTTATAGTACTCTAGTGCATACTTTTAAAAATTTTGAGGCCACACCTTTGTCTATAAAACCCAACTCCCTAGTACTTAGAAAGGATTTCACATATAATATAATATATTCTGGGGTGTTGCCTTTTCTCAGGACTCTTACGATGGTTTCATGGTTAACATAGTTTAATCCTTTTTCTATGTCAATAAAAAGAAGCATTACTTTATTCTACTAGTTTTGCACTACTCTAGCTTCATGTTTGACCACATTGACTGCATCAATTATGGATCTTCCTGGTAGGGCTTGATATTGGTTTTTATTGATTAAGCCATTATCTATGGCAGTTTAGGAGAGTCTTGTTGCTATTATCTTTTCTAGGATCTTTCATAGGGTATTGATTACAAAGATGCACCTATATGCATTAGTGCTACTATATTCTAGTTTTTTTTAGTTTAGGGATAGCAATTTCTAAGGTTTTCTTGAATGTTAAGGGGTGTATACCATGCTATATTAAGGGGGTTATAAGCTTCTGGAGAACTTACAGTACCACTAAATGTATGTTTTTCTATAGGGTGTACTAGATCTGATCTCATCCTAGTGCTATTAGGTACGATGCATTTTTGAGTACATGTAATTTCTTCCTTCGAGATAGAGGAGCTGGTTTTTTACTCTAGAGGGCAGTGAGCCTCTTCTTTTTCTAGGATGCCTAGAAAGTATTACTCAATAAGAGCTTGTACCCTTTTATCTAGTAAGCTCATATTCCTTATTATGGGTAGAGGGAAATCTCTGATTGGGTAGGTGTACTTCAGGGTACTCCATAGGTGCTTTTGGTTTATATCAGCTAGGAACTTGTTCTAATATTCTTCTTTTGCTTCTTTTACTTCCTCCTAAAACTAGGGTTTTTCTCTTTGTACTCTTCTTTTCTTCTTTTGCTTTGGGGGTTCTTATGGGCTGAGTACCTATCCTAGCCTAGTTCTTTTTTCCTTTTAGAGATCTCTTTATTCTATTACACTTTAGCTCTATTATGATAGTCTTTGTAGGAGTACCCTATTTTCCTTTATTGCATCCAGTAGGTTATTTTTGTTAGTTTCTATCCACTTATTATAATTAGAGGTACTGAAGGGGGTCAGCTTATAGTTCTTAAGGTTTTCTCCTACTTTCTCCTAGTCTACTTTTTTGTAATCCAGGGTAGTCATTTTTTGGTTATACACTTTGGGGTTGGAGAGGGTAATTGTGACCACCTCATTATTGCTGGTAGTCTGGTGCTTATTTAGCATAATCTACCAGTCTATATTCTATGTTATAGCCCTTGGTGAGATAAAGGCTAGGTGGATTGTAGTATTCCTTTAGTGCCATAGCCATATCTTATAGGGATATTTGGTTCATTTAGTAAGTAATATCCCTAGTCATAGGCTACTTGTACCAGGGGTTCTGCTCTGGAAACTTCACTTTCTATAGTTTATCCCCAGTATAGATAGTAGAGGCTAAAGTCTCTGAGTACTAGATTTAGGTTTTGGGTGAAGGTGGTATTGCAGCTTTGGTCTTCCTTTTTCGTGCTAGAGTATAGGTATATATTGGTGACATCGAGGTATTTTTCTTTACCGATATACATTCTAATCATTTTGAAGGTTCCTTTTTCACTGTCTATTAGGAAGGGTTTTGTGGGGGATACTTTAGAGATATACATTGCCACTCAGAATTTAACTATGTTACTGGGGTAGAATCTGAAAACTTAGGTATGCTAGTAGTAGGTTATTGAAGGTAGGTAGCTCCTGGACTACTATTATATTAGCTTTACTGCTAAGAGCCATACTAAAGAGTATTTAGAGGTTAGTATTCGAGTTCTGATAATTGTGCTGAATTATTTTAAAGACTGGATGTGGGTCTATTCACTACTATATTTTCCTCTCTTCATTTACCATACTTATAATTCTTCTTCTATTTGGATTTAATTACTGACCTAGTCCATCTAGGCCTGTCTTTTCCCTTCAAATTCTCTTGTATATACATCATTGGTAGCTAGTCTAGTCAGATAAGATCTGTCTATGACCCTATGTTGTTCCTTATAGTTGACACAGCATTCCTTATAGTCTTCACAGGGGCTATAGAAGCTATATATTAGGATAGGGCACTTGTGGTCTTTTGTGGCATGGTAGAGGAAGTCCTTTTAGTTATTAAGGTTTCTATAGATGCTATAGCTTTATTTCTTTTCTTTCTACCTAGCGCTGAGGTAGCTAAACTTGAAGTACTTGAAACATTATGTAGTTAGGATTATCCTGTAGGATTTCACAATTTTGCATATTTTATTGAATAGGATGACCTGTTTTTTCTATTTTTAGGACCTGGTCTTCTATGAGCCTAATGGATACTACTACAAAGGTTCCTCCTGATAACTTTTTCTCCCATCTTCTTTGCTCTTAAGGTACCTAGCTATAGTAATCTCTATATCTATGACATATATGAGCTTATTTCTAAGGTGGTTTACTAGGATTTCTCCTAGTGGCCCTATTGGGGCAGAGTGTATGATTAGCTCATTATTAGTAGCTATAATTCAGAATCCTCTTTTTATGACTATATTGGTGACCTTTTTGTTGACAAAGTTTTTTTTATCAAGGTAAGGTATCATATTGTATGCAGGAATCATAGGAGGAGTGGTGATGACAATGGTAGATTTATAGTTGACCCTTAGTATGATGCTCCTTAGTTTGTTCAAAATATCTTAGTCAATGAGCACTTTGATGTACATAGTTCTGAGCTTGTCTAGGTCAGCTCATGCTATCAAGGGGTAGGCTACTTATGTTGTTATATTATAGAGCTCTCATCTACTGACTAGAAATATTTTTATTCTATCTAGTATTCTTCCTTGTTCCTTTTTTCCATTGTGATTTGGCAGGGCTTTTATACTTTAGGTAACTCTCTATACCTATGTGTACTAGTTTTTGTTTATTTAGGCTACCTCCTTACCTGAGCTTTTGTTTAAGGAGGGTGGGATTATTAGGGTAGGGGTAGAAACTGGGGACTTTTATATTTTGATGTACAAGCCCATTCTCTAGCTCTTCTATCTTTTTGAGGTTAGTAGTACAGGGACAGTAGGTGCTATATATGTGCTTATACCTGTACTAGTCTATTTAGGGTTAGGTTATTAAGGGGCATTAGACTGCAGGCAAGCTTAGTCTTTTTAATTTTGTTGATAGTGTTGTATAGGAATTCGATTTTGCTAGCTTACTACTATAGCATATTGTTCAGGTTTTTGATTTCCCTACCACTTTCAAAGGTGTCATTATATATGTTGTCAATTTTCCTCCAGATATGCCCTAGGGCTGAGCATACTGCTTCGAAGGTATTACCTATTTGAACTTATCCTATATAGTCTTGGTTATCATCAATGAGCTTCTAGAACACCTTTCCTTAGTTATCTGTCATCATATTTACTGTATTATACCTGTCTGTTTAGGGGATTGGGGAGTAGGTTTCTCTTTCAACTTCTCTATTAGTTCTTTTGCCTTTGTTTTGCACTGGGACTGTGGTCATATATAAGTCAGAGTCAGAGCTATCTTCCTCTCTATTGTACATCGATTTATTTGTACTCACTGAGGTGGATCTGGATCTGGACTAGAGGATCCTTAAAGAGGGGGTAGAGGTTTTGAAGATTCTATTCAGGTTGCTACCCTGGAACTGGAAGTAGGACAATCTTTAGGGTTGGGTACTTATCAGGATACTACTTACATTGGAGTTAGTTACAAGTTCTATGGCTTCTATAGTCCTCTTATGTACTTGAGAGGATAGTTTATAGGTAGAGGTGGTGCTCATAGCCTCTGTGGTATTCTGGTAAGATTGGTTATCCTGGTAGACAAGGTTGATAATCATAGTATGCCCTAAGGAGCTGGTTTACGTTTGAGATAGGGTAGGGGTATAGGTCACTTAGGATCCCCTAAGTAAGAGGGGGTTTTCTTCCACTATCTACATAGCCTCGACTTATTGCTCAGTAAGATAGTGGTTATTCTTCCAGTCCCCTTCTTGGGACAGCTTAAGTTAGTAGAAATAGCCTATATTAGCAAAGGCTAGGGAAGAGGTTACTATGCTCTATAGCTTATAGAGTGTGGGCTAGGTAGAGGTCAGCAAGTTTGAGTAATTTTGTTAGGATTTACTGCTAGAATTCTCAATAGGACTTTGTTAGGATATGTTAGCAACATTTCTAACCATATAAAGCTTACTTAATTTTCAGGTCAGTATATGTACTTTACAGTAACCTCTATCTAAGGGCCAGGTAGTGATTGATTAAGATAGGCAACCAAAAGGAGTTTAGATAGAAGTTTCACTGAAGATTGAGAGAAAAGAGAAGACTAATTTTCATTATAATTAGTTATGGCATTGAGGAGGAGTCAGAGTAGGATGAAGAAGAAAGAAGATACTTGGATCTTCCCTAGGTCACTATTATATAAGTAGGATTAAAGAAATAAGAGGATATTATTTTCCCTTAGTTCACTATAATATGGGCAGGGTGTGTATACAAACTTAATTGCAAAGATATAGCTGTATACATATGAGCAATCTAGCTAAGCACCATCAGGGTAACCCTTCATATCGCTAGAAGAAAGAAGAGAAATATAGGACTGTATTAATAGTGTATATCTTAGGAGGTAGAATATCTTAGTAAAGTCTTCACAGGCATAAAACTATAAGTATTACTGTAATGAACTCACATATCTTAACTTATTCTTCTCAACTAAATAAAGGCTTTCCTATATCTACTAAGAGATTAGAATGTAAAGAAGTAAAGTTATAAGGTAGAAGTGATTATATTCTTAAGACTTAAAGCTAGTCTTGATGCTAAGGAAGAAAGGAAGGAAAACATAAAGAGCATCTAATAAATTCAATTCCTAAGGTTATTTTTACATCCTATACCCCCTAGTTAGGCATCACACTCAATCAAGAGTATATGATATATCTAAGAATGTATAGGATAATCTTCTACTCTAGCTATTTACATAACAAAAGATAGTAAAAATCCTCCACTCCAGCCACTTGCACTACTTTTCTTTTTGACAAAAGAAATCCTCCTTAGCTTACAGTTGGTTCCTTTCTTTAAGGCTCATGACAGTTATATCTGTTTCAACTTTAGGTAGGTTAGGAGGGGGTTAGTTGCCTAAGAGTAGGTGGAATATTTTATGTTATGGGAAGGATATTCTAAGGATGAGGGGAGTTAGGAACCCTTGGAGTCTCTGTTAGTCAATAGCGAACCTATTGACCCTCTTTTAACCTTTCAATAGGCCTATCTGGAGGTAGAGTCAAAAGCTACTAAGTCAGAGGAGGCTCCACTATGTAAGCGGAGATGGAGGAATTGAGGTATATATAGTTGCTTATTCCTCTACAGTTTGGTTTCCCTTTAATATAGCAGGGTAACACCATCATATCTATTGCATGATCATAAGTCCCCTTTAAGCTCTATTGAGTTAGGATGATCTCCCCCTATGGGCTCCAGGAAACTATTCACCTATCCCAGTTACTCTCAGAGAAGGTTAAAGAATTAATATAAAGGTAACTCCTATGTGCATAGTGACCATACATCTTAAAAGGGGTATAGTGTTATAAATACTGGTAATGGTTATATCCTTGGTACCTGGACTAAGTGCTATGATGGAGGTTATACTTAGATTATCAAAATATGAGTATACTATCACTACCCTTTACCATTGTGTCAAGTACTCTAGAGATAATCTGCTATTACATGAACTTGTAGCTTGGCATAGTATAGTGTAGCTTTACCATTAGCACTAACTAGGTACAGGAAGTTAGCCCTACAGTGACTATATGATTAGCTATCAGTATGACGTGATATTGGCCTAGTCAGCTATGAGGTCATGATCAGGTAATCAGACTCATATTGCAAGAGACTATCATAAATAGGGAGTGAGGCCCAAGAGGGTAATAGGCA
This sequence comes from Phymatotrichopsis omnivora, assembly GCA_016880775.1. Lineage (NCBI taxonomy): Eukaryota > Fungi > Ascomycota > Pezizomycetes > Pezizales > Rhizinaceae > Phymatotrichopsis > Phymatotrichopsis omnivora. The sequence goes on along the minus strand of JABYPW010000179.1, from coordinate 21,655 downwards.
ATCATAGTAAAATTGAGTACTAATTATATCTTGTCCTTTCTGGACTCTTCTATAGGTTTTAGTGATTAGGAATTGAGGGATGGTCTAGAACATGGAATAGTTCTTTGTATTTCTATTTCATTTATCATCTCTTTATCATCTTGGGTGAAGTAAGGATATTTAAGTATATGGGTCTTTCTTGTCTTTGTCTTTTCTTCCTTCCTTCTTTAGCATATAGCTGCCTTGTCTTCTCTGTGATCAGCATTATGAAAGCCTTTGAGTTATCTTTGAGCCTTAAAGAATATATTCATCTTTATATGTCTTTACATCTAAAGTCTACCTCAAACATCGTAGGAAAGATATTTTCCAGTTGAGCTTTTATTTATCCAAGATATCTGAATTCACTTAGTAATGTTTGCAAAGTATGCCTGAGGTATCTTTACTGAGTCATATATGTTTATATAGGGTGATACATCACAGTTACAAAACACTGATTTTATAGTGGCGTTAGGTAAACTATAGAAGGACCATACCTGATAGTCATATAAGGCTTACATAAGTTCATATAGTATGGTATAGCATAATAGGAGCTTTGATGAACTTGTTAAAGTCAACCTAATAGTTATAGTATGATTAGCTATAAAGGCAATATACAAGTCTTATCGAAGATCGAATAGGAGGTTAAACCTATAATAATCACAGGTAATCTTTACCAAGTCTATAATCATTGTTCAGCATAATTGTGCCACCTTAGAAGGAACCTAAAAGATACACTTGCATAAAATTACTTCTATAAGGTTCAAACAATGTCATTCCTCATATAACTATATGTATATACTAGTCTATTTAAGGAGTAGAATAAGAGGGGGCTTGATAAAGCCTACCTCAAGGGGATCTCCATCTTTAGTACCTTGGGCTTCACAAAGCCTATCTTAGCAGTATCTCCTTTCTCGATACCATGGGCTTTACAAAGCCTACCTCAGTAGTATCTTCTTTCTTGATACTATGGGCTTCACAAAGCCCACATTAGTAGTATCTCATTTCTCGATACTGTGGGCTTCACAAAGCCTACCTTAGCAGTATCTCCTTTCTTAATACCATGGGCTTTAAAAAGCCTACCTTAGCAGTATCTCGGTCTTCAATACCTTAGGCTTTACACAGCCTACCTTAGTAGTATCTCCTTTCCTAATACTATAGGCTTTATAAAGCCCACCTTAGCAGTATCTCCTTTCTCAATACCTCAGGCTTTATAAAGCCTACCTTAGTGGTATCTCCTTTCCTAATACTATAGGCTTTACAATACCTACCTCAGCAGTATCTCCTTTCTTGATACTGTGGGCTTCACAAAGCCAACCTTAGCAGTATCTCCTTTCTCAATACTATAGGCTTTATGAAGCCAACCTTAGCAGTATCTCAGTCTTTAATACATAAGGCTTAACAAAGCCCACCTCAGCAGTATCTCTATCTTCAATGCCATAGGCTTGATGAAGCCTATCTCAGCAGTATCTCCTTTCTCAATACTATGGGCTTGCTGAAGCTTACATTAGCAGTATGTAGGTCTTTAATACTGTAGGCTTCATAAAGCCTACCTTAGTGGTATCTCCATCTTCAATAGCTTAGGCTTCACAAAGCCTACCTCAGCATTATCTCTGTCTTTATTACTATCGGCTTGACAAAGCCCACCTCAGCAGTATCTCTGTCTTCATTACTATAGGCTTGGTAAAGCCTACCTTAGCAGTATCTCCATCTCTAATACTGTAGGATTGCCAAAGCCTACCTTAGTGGTATCTTCATCTCTAATACCATGGGCTTACCACAGCCTACCTTAGCACTATCTTTATCTCAGATGCTGTAGGCTTGACAAAGCCCACCTCAGTGGTATCTTCATCTCCAATACCATAGGCTTGCCGAAGCCTACCTAAGCAGTATCTTCATCTCCAATGCTATAGGCTTGCTAAACCCCACCTCAGTAGTATCTTTATCTCCTATACTGTGGGCTTGCTAAAGCCTACCTAAATAGTATATTTATCTCTAATACCATAGGCTTGCTAAAGCCTACCTCAGTGGTATCTTTGTCTCTATTTCTATGGGCCTAACTTAAGCTACCTCTATGATTACCTTCTCATGATCAACAAAGCTCATCATCAGCATCACTGATCCTCATGCTTAATGAAGTAAGATATAGGCTACTTATTATATTTATTATCTCAGCAAGGCTTATTAACTCTGTCACTACCTCCTAGTGGTAACTGGCCTTATACAGGGAAACCCATACCTATTGTATAGTGATTTACCTCTCTTCTTTTGTCTTAGTTATCTTTATAATGAATTGAAGGACTGAGTTATGTCAACAGTCTTCTAAAGACTAGAATATACTTCTCAACTATATAAGAGTGGGAATGGTATTCACTTGATATTGATTAGGTAATCTAGAGGGTGGTATAGCCATTTATAGGTATATGGCCACTCCTATCATTTTTCAAGATAAGTAGTTCCTTTCCCCCATGGTCGCTTGATAGTCTTCCTCGAAGAGACAAACTGAGGTCAGAGAACTTGTATTAGAGGAGTAATAATTCTCAAAGTCAGATCTTGGATAGCAATTAGTACACTGTACATGATATTGAGGATTACATAGTTTATGAGTTCCTGATCCCCAGCCTTTGTCTCTTAGGTAATAGACCTCAAGGAGCAATAACTCTCAAGTTGGATCTCAGATAGAGATTGGTACACTGTACATGACAAGGAGAATTGCCTTGTGGGTAAGTAATCCCATCTTTAGCTCATATCTTTTAGCTAATTTGAGATGATAGGTAGGATAGCCAATTGGTACATGAAATTCATCTAGAGGTTCCTATAACAATTAGGGGAAAAACTAAGAGATATCTATAGCTATACAGGCCTCTTAAGACATTCTTTCTACCCCTATATTCCTTTGAGTAGAAACTATCACCAGTCCTAGCCTCAACTAGCTAAGAAGACTGCAATACAACACCACCTAAGTACGACGACGACGGGCACACACAATACTCTCCTTTCATGTGAGACAATACGGTGTCCTGTAGGTTGAGTAATAGCCTACCTGACAGGTTGAGAATCCTCTTGCTATACCCTATGACTATGCTATGTCACATAAGCAAGGTCTCATAATACTTCCCACACTCCCTACTACGATGCTCTTAGAGATCCTAGGAGGGGTACCCAGGCCCCCCAGAGCGATCGCACAAACCTCTAAGCAACCTTCATGGTCGTAACCAATAACCCCTATTACCCCTCTAGGGTAACAATACGAAACCAAACCAACGAAAGTTGGGAATGCCCAAATAAACTTACTCAAACCTCGCCACCATATGTACTCCCTCCCGCAGCACGTCTAACTATGAAAAATATAAAACCTACCAATCGTAAAATTGCCGGCTCACTTAGCTTACACAACTGTGCCCGCCAGCACTAACACAACACCTACAAGTTCCCTTATTACCTAGAACTAGTGGAAGAAGCTTTTCAAGGTAGAGGAGATGGAATATACTTTCTTTTATCATGTAGCTATTCATTCGCTGTAAGCAGGTATTTTGGGGAGGATAAGGAGGGTCGAGGAGGATTTTGAACAAGTAGTTTCCTTTTTTCCTTTTTTCCTTTGTTTTGTTTCAGGTGATATGCCATAGTCTTGGACTGTATGTGGATGGCCCTGTAGTTATATTAGTGAAGAGCTAGTTGTAAAAACTACAAAATGAAATGAAACATCATCATCATCATATCTATACATATAGTTAAGACCTCTAAATATCCCTTCTTATCAAGAAAATCAAAGGTTAATATAAGGAGATTTAAATACTTATAAATAACCTTAACAAAATAAAGCAAATTAAACCCCTCTAAGAAATATAACTATCCCCCTAGTAATCCTACTCATCAATAATAGAATACTAGTAAACTAATAGCAGTAGACTATACTAAGGATGCTTCTAGTGTATACTCTTCTTAGTACTACCTAGAATATATAAAGTAGAGATAATACTACTAAATAGCTATAGAATATAATAGCTTAAGAACCTTCATAATATTATTATTATTTTTACTTTATATTAATTATTTCTAGGTATAACCTCTTTATATAGCCTCCTTACCTATGGTGTAAAAAAAACTCCTCTACTTACTTATAAAACTAAAGTAGTAAAATTATAGATATATGTAAAAGAAAAGTACAAAAGAGAAAAGAAGAGAGCTAGGTCCTAATTCTACTAAGGAGAGCATAAGATCTAGAAAGAAGAGAGAGAGAAAAATAGAGAAAAATAGAATATAAAGAGAAAAATAGTAAAAGCTAAGAATAAGTGAAGAAAAGATATAAAAGAAAAAAAAAGAGTAAAGAATAATATAGAGAAAAGCCCTAAACTACTAACTATAGAATTTTAACTACATGTAAGATCCTTTAAGATACAAAGTCTACTATAGGTATAGGGTAGGGTATTTTTGTTTTAGTAATAAACTATACAAATTTGAGTATTAAATCCTTGAAAGACTATAGTTATTCTAGTGTGTAGATATTCCTAGGGAGGATCTCCTTCTATTTTTCCTTATAACTAGAGTAGTAAAAGATAATGTAATGAAGTATTTTAAGGTTAATATAGCATCAATAATAGGAGAGCAAATTATAACCAGTAAGATAAGACTTGTCTATTCTTACTTCAAATATTCTCATAGATAGAAAGTACAGCAGCTTAAAGATATAGCCTTCCTGAAGTGAGGTGAGAGAGTAGGTATCAATATATTAAAAGTCTCTATCTTTCCACATTTAGTAGTACTTCATAGTCATAGATAATAAAAGTATTAGTTTATTAACTTAGTTTATTTTAGGGGTATCCTCTACTAGAAAAGTGGTGTCCTTTATGTCCTTAAACTCAGAGACAAGATTATCAATTAGTAGGGTAGTGTTAAAACCTATATAATAGGAATTTAAATTCCTTCAGTCACTATAGTATAGATAGGTTATGTATACTCAATTAAGAATAAAGACATAGTCATATATATAGGAATGTCAGAACATACCTTCATATACTAAGTGCTATCAGGGTAACCTTTATACAGCTAGAACATATATAATAGGGCTTTGATTTCCTACTAGTTACTATTGTATACACTGGGCATGTACACTCAATTAAGAGCAAAGATATAGTCATATACATAGGAGTCTTAGGATATACCTTCATCTACTACTAGATCATATATAATAGTATTCTAGAACTTTATACATAAGTATACAAAGGAGTGTATAAACTAGGTTATAGTACTAAATAGATACTCACCCTCTTAATACTTAAGAAGTACCTCTAGAAATGGAAGGACACTTATAACTAATATATTTATACCTACTACCTACCCTCTCTATTAGAAGATTATGTATTCAAGCTCCCTAGGTTCATATCTATACATATCTTTTATATTAGTGCAGGAAAGTCTTGTCTTACTAGATATACATCCTTGTACCTCCTAGTCTTATCATACCCTCACTAGTATCTAAATATAGAAGACCTATATTATGTCATATTCCACTGCTGTGATGGGAGACTCATTGAGGATGGAGACACAGGTATAGGCCCAAGAAGCTTTGTAACAGGGTCTTACTAAGTGAACTCAGATATCGTAACCGGTAAGTTATAACTGCTTATGTTTTCTACCTTTATCAAGGAGTCAAGAGAAGATAGAGAATTTATTGAAGAGAAGCAAAATATACTCTTAAGGCTCAAAGATAGTACAAGACTTGAGATGATAGCTAGAAAAAGAAGAAGAAACAAAATACATTGCTTATCCACTCCCTCTTAAATCCCTATTTCTAACTTAGTAGCTATAGAGAAACTTTTACAAAGGAAATGAACCCCATCAAACTATTCTATCAAGATTCTTATATCCTTTTCATGATTCCCTAGAAGGAGATCAGTTTCATGATTAGAGAATCAGAGAAATGTTTAGCATGATTATTCAGGACCTTCTGAGAAGAAACTCTTCAAGTCCTGTGCTTGAACGATGCATCTGATTAGCATATAATGATGAGATTAAGGTGACAAGCCTTGTCATCAATTACATATGTCCAATCTCATAAATATTGTGTTGTCAACACCTCACCTCACTTAGTCAGGGATTAGTAGTGACAACAATCATCATGTGGTTCTGTAGCTTATAGGATGATCACAGGTTTTGATATACCTTCTAGTTGACCTAGACCAAGTTCCACACATGTCCTAGTACATAGGTAGACTACTTAATATAGTGATCTATAACAACTGCCCTTAATGTAGGGCAAAAGCTAAAGCATTACTTCATAAGCATTTGCATATCATCAAGCACCTCTAGTTAAACAAAGACTCAATCATCAAATTTACCTCCTTTATCACTAAAACTAAAATCACATATCCTCCCTCTATGAATTTTCTATTTTTCTCTTCTCTTATTCTCATTTCTTTATTTCCTTTTGGTCCTAGGCTCTCTCTAGTAGAACTCAGATTTAGGATTATTTTATTTCCTCTTTTTTCCTTTTTTATATATTTTTCAATTTTTACTGTTTTCTTATTCATAGAGGTAGAGGAGGTTTTTTCATGCTATAACTATAGAGGTTGCATTTAGAGGTTGTACCTAGAAACAATTAATATGAATTAAATAAAAAAACAAAACTTTATACATAAGTATAACTACTACAAATAAAGTAACATATAAGCCCTTTAAGAGGATTAGAGCTAGATAGCTCTTCTTAAAGCCTAACATAAAACCTACCCTATCTACTATATACAATTATATACCCTACTAGTTAATCCTACTATAAGAGAAAAGTTATGTACAAATGCCATAACACTTAAGGATACCTATACCTAAATTCTCACTAAAAGAAAAGCACCCCTCAAATTCTAAAATATTACTATTAGAGTTATCTACAAATTAACTATCATTATTACTACCCTTTTCACAGTACTACTAGTATACCTAGTTAAGTATATATAAGGTTTTAACCTAATAACTAAATAATATACGAATATAAAATTTAAACATGAAGACTTAAGGGTAGTAGTATCTATATTAGAAGTAATCTCTTACTTAGCCATGATAGAACTAATTACAGAAATCCTAATCCTCCTCCTTAGAGCTAATTATAGAGATCAAAATCTTATTAGTAATATACCTCAAAAATGATGTAAAAAGAAGCAAAACTCTATCTAGTAGTAAGTTTATATTAGTCACTATCTGACTCATAGAATAGCTCTATAAACTTACTAAATAGGTAGTAGTCTTCAATAAAGTTTACAAGGTTATACAAATACAAGTGATATTGGTGGCCTTTGGCTGCCAGCTATGTAAAAACAGATTTTCCCCATATACATTCACTAAACTCTTTAGAAAACCCCTTAGCTTATATATATATATAAATAAAAAGCTATGATTTTGTTTGTATATTTTTCAGATTTTCTCTATACTTAATATTCACTATACTAGATAAAATCTTGGTATCTAGTATAGTGAGGTGTAACTGTAGATATATGTTACTACATTATCAGGTTAAAAAAAATAGGATAAGTATAGGTAGGCCTAGTGGCCTAGTGGTATACAGTATTCTGGCCTCACTATATTACTATAAAGCTACCAGGCATTCAAGTCCCAATGTAATCAGGTTTATCCTATCTCATGTTAAGGCCTTAGTTGAATGAGCGCTGTACCAGTGGTATGCAGCAATGACTTTAACTTAGAGGCACTATAAAGAATTTTGATCACATTGTAGACTTATATGGCCCTACATGTTTGGCTTTTTTTTTTTTCTATTTTCACTTAATAGTCTTCTTAGGGGTGTTATTTACATATCACTTTCATGTATTAATTATTTGTAGGTCCAAATAGTTTATTCCGACTGCTCCAGCATCTGCTGTATTGTATATTTTATGTATTCTATGCTGTAATACCACAAACCTCTCAATGCTTACATCAATACATTTTTTACATTAACTGACTATATATGCACCACTAATTATTAAAACAATATTTGTGATTGTGATTCACTGCTGTTGTCACCATTGTTTATGCCAGTTTATACTATTGTTTTTGCTACTACGAAAAAAAATTTCGCATACTTTTTTGCTAAGACTTCTGTGAAGTAACATCTAAAAATCCCATTTTCTAATATTACAAGAAATGAAAAAAAAAAATACTAACTTTCTAAAGCAGAAACAAACAAAACTAAATAAAAAAAAACCTATTTTCCATTTATAAATCTCAGCAAAATGAAACAAAATGAAAAAAAACTGCTCTCCCAATAAACCAAATAAAATGAAACAAAATGAAAAAAAACTACTCTCTTTCTAATAAACTAAATGAAATGAAAAAAAATGAAAAAAAACTACTCTCCTTCCAATAAACCAAATGAAATGAAATGAAAAAAATCTGCTCTCCTTCTAATAAACCAAACCAAAAGAAATGAAATGAAAAAAAACTACTTGATGTATACACTTGACAACTATCTGATTTCTGCAATATAGTCTAGACCCTAGTTTACATCTGAGATTGACATTTGATAGTCTGAACAGCTATAGGCTTCCTTCTTACTACCTCTTTACCTATCTGCTCCTGATTGTATAACCAATACCTTACAAATACATGATTAGATCTAGACCCCTACAAATAAATATCAACCAAGTCCTAGAACACTACAGTAAGCAAAAGGGTCATCTGCTGAATTAGGGGACTGAAATAGGATAGAATAAGATAAGCAAAATAGTCATTCCACTATGCTCTATATATAGTGTCTAATCCCTAGAGTATTATAGTAAGCTAAATAGTCATCTGCTATATTCAGGGATCAAAGTATGACAACAGTGGATAAGTAAAATAGTTATTCCACCATACCCTATATATAATGTATAATCCCTAGAGTACTGCAGTGAGCAAGATGGTCATCTGCTATATTTGAGGACTAAAATATGATAGAATTAGATAAGTAGAATGGTTATTCTAGTGTATCTAATATATAGTGTCCAATCCCTAAAGCATAAGGATCTAGGAGTAGTAGTTAAAGAATATATATAGGGAGATTTGGAGGAGTAGATTAAGGATATAAGTATACCTTTTCTTCAAAGTAGGATAATAGTACATATCTATAGTTATAGTAGGCCTTAGTACAGTATATAGATGTATAGCATTAGATATGTTGGAGAGAAGAAAGCCAACGACCACTAATATGCCTTAGAGTAAGAGATTTATCATGTTTGAATACTAGGTATGCATATAGGGCCCAGTCCTAAGGTTATCTTTTGTAGAATAGAGAGATTTTTAGATGATAAGATCCTTTTAGGTATATTAGGAAATAGGTGTAAAACAGTAAATAAGTTATAGTAATATCTGCTATCAGGTAGGGGATACTAAACTAGTTTTACCTATTGTATTTGTAAAAGATATAAGGATAATAATAAGATGGTTATGAGGTAGGAATATTGTAATTGTAGTTTAGGTAGTAGTTGTAGTAGTTTGAGTAGGTCTATTCTCAGGAATTAAGAAGTAATAAGGTTAGAAAAACAGTGTGTGGAATCTAGTATATAGTAAACATTTGACATTCCCTAGTCTCCTAATAGGAATTAAGAATAGGACATATGCAGCAGAGTAATCCCTATAATATCAGTATCAGTAATCACTTTGACAGAGATTTTACTATATTTGCATAGTCTACATATTTTAGTGCTTGAGTAATCATATATAGTTAGCTAAATTATATGTACCTCAAACTTTAAGACATTATTAACCCTGAAAAATAATATATAGCAAGGCCTCTAATGGTGGTAAGATATATAAGTGGAATATAATAAGCTTTACTTAACTCCATAGCTCATTATTCTTACATCAGTTTCTCTACAAATAGGATTTTACTGCTCTTGATAAGCTAAAATGGTTGTATGATCAACATCCTTATTATTGTATGTATGTTCTAATATAGTTTCTTTAATGTAACTTAAATATAATTATCCTCAAAGTAGTCAATTTACTTCATAAATTATGTATAATTATGCTCTTTTTTCTCTTAATAATACCTTAATAATAACTTATTAATTTATTATATAATTATCCTTAAGTGTATCAATTTACTCTATTAATTGGGTATAATTATGCTCTCATTTATCTTAATAATATCTTAGCAATGACTTCTTACTTATGATATAGTAATAAACTTTAAAGTAGTTAGCACATACAGCTACCTTTATTTCAACAAATAACCTTACCAAACCTTACCACTTCAGTATGGTAGTAAAGCTTATATTGAGCAGTTGCTTTCTTCTAATCCATACCACATTCACAGGGCCATATGAATGCAGTAAACTACTTTCCTGATTTTACATTACTGAATAAATTAAGTATACATTGCTATGGGAAATTGAAAAATTGTAGATAATTTTTTGCTTCACTAGATGGTTATGCTTAGAAAAGAAAAAAATTCTAAATTTTGTAAACTTGAAATTTATAGCTGTGTACTATTTTAGGGAAAATTATGAAATTTGATATGTAGAACCGCTGGACAGGCCCTAAAGTATTCAATTTATTCCATAAATTATGTATAATTATGTTCTTATTTCTCTTAGTAATACCTTAGTAATAGCTTAGAGCTAATCAGTTTATTTACCATTTAAAAACATCTGCTTATAATATTTAGATAGAAAAGAATACCTAACACTTAATGCTTAAAACCTTTTAAAACTAGATACCCTAGTATTATATGTAAAGAAGATAAGTACAACTATCAGTACTATAGAAATAATAAAGTAGTAACCCTCTTCCTATATCACTAATCATATGACTATAAATACTACTAGAATGATAGCTTATACAAATACTTCTATATTTATTATATAAACTATAGCTAGGAGTATATGGCTATTACCCTAAACTGTAATAAGAAACTTGAAATCAGGAATGTTTTTAATAAGGAATTAGAGAAGCACAGAAAGGTATAGCTCTAGTTAATAACTAAATAAACTAAAATAGAAATTTAATAGAGGAAGAAATATAATAGTATATATATAGTAGGGAATATACCTGTATCTACTCTTTAAAATTATCTAATATAACTGCAATAGATCATTACCTAACTTTTACACTATCATCAAGACTGTAAAAGAACAAGGAGAGAATATAGTATATATTCAGAAACCTATAACTTTTAGGAACATTCCCCTATCCTATATTAGCTATTATAGAGTTTACCTAAGTAATACTACCTTGTCTATAGTTACTACATACATATAGAAGAATACAATCCTCTTATTTTTTTATTTATTTACTTCATGTTAATTATTTCTAGCTATAATCTCTATATGTAACCTTAATAGTTATAGTATGAAAAAAAAAAACCCCCTCCTTGACTTCCTAATGAAACTTAAAAAAGGTGAAATTAGAAAAATATAGGAAATAAAAAGTAAAGAAGAAAAGAAAATACCTTAAGTCTATATTATACTAGGGAGGGCCCATAATCTAAAGAGTAATAAAAAGTAGATCAAAACAAGTATATGAGAAAAGAAGATATAGAAGTAATAGTAGAGAGAAGAAGAAGAAGAAGAGATTGTAATCATAGAAATAGAGAGAAGAGTAGAAGAAGAAAAGAAGTAGGAAAAAGAAATAGGAGAAAAAGCAGTAAAGAGAAAACTATACACCCTATACTATACTTTAACTACACTTATAATCCTCCTTAGAATAGCTCTAGTTATAGAAGAGATATAGGCTATCATAATTTTGTAGCAGATAAAGGTACATCATAATGCTCCTATATATGTGATAAAGTATTGCTCCTAATTGAGTGTAAATGCCCTGTCCATATAATGGTAACTAAAGGATAAGTATATAAGCTATCCTAGTTTTAGTAATGAACTTGTTAAACTTTATTATTATATCCTTATTAGACCATAGCTAGTTAATAAATAGTAGTCACTGTAGATAGGTTGAGAACCCCACTACTGTAATACAACATATTCTCTACTATATTTTATATTATGTAGGAGCATTTTATGATAAAAGATGACTGTTAAAAGAAAGTACTTTAACTCCAAGCTCTCAGAGGTCCTAGAAGTAGTGGGCAGGGTACCTAGAATATAAGTTTAAAGGAAATATCATGCCACTACTTCAGATGCTATTAACTTCCCATTTTGATTACTTGTAATATGGATAGGGTATTTATACTCAATGAGGAGCAAGGACATAGTTACATATTATATGAGCATCAGGTATGTACCTTTATTCACTAAGCACTATCAGGGTAATATTTATATGTCTACTACCACTTCAGATAATATCATATATATATCTGAAGACCTAGTTCAACTAACTTAGCTAACAAGTTAAAGCATAGCTGATCCTAGAGCTTCCTGAGTAATAAGCAAATATAAAAACTCCTCACTTATTTCTAATGGTCACTTAACTGACTGAACCCCCCCCTTCTCATATAAATAAATAATATAAGTCAATGCTATAGGTTTAAGAAAAGAATATAGACAGGGATATAAGGATTCCTTTTATTTGAAGTAAAAGGTGGGAAGGTGGAGGATTTCCTTTTATCACTTATTTCTCTTTCTATCCTATATCATTTAGTTAATTCTTGCTCTTAATTATGTATATATGCCCTACTAAGGGTATAGGATGTAAAATAAATTAAATAGGAATATGATATATACTACTAGAGGTAGTTAATTATGTGAGTGTACTTTAAAAGAAGCTCTTTAGCCTTAGCCTTTTAATCTAGGAAATAGAAAATAGTATAATCAAGGGTTATGAGGTCCTCATAGTAGTAGGGGTAGGTGAGATCTATGAGATAAATAGATTTATAACCTATAAGGTAGGACTTCCTTACTCTAATCTAGAAAATTTATATGGAGATGAACCTGGGTACTTTGATAACATGATCTTCCTAGAAAGAGGGAGTAGAGTACATATTAATATACTAAGAGTACTTATCCCTCCACTTTTATTAGTACTTACTAGCTATAGATAGAGTAAGTATAATCTTAGTGACCTGGTTCTATATGGAGGCACCTTCTACTAGAAAAATAGTATCTTTAAGGTTCTTAAACTCTGAAATGAGGTCATCAACTAGGAGAGGTATATTCACATATATAGTATTTTTCTAGTTCTACCCTATATACTTATGTATATAAGGGATTTTGTACCTGAGGTAACTAAAGGGAATGAAGGAGAGGAAGGACTTATAGAGGGTAGAAGTGGCTATATTATATCAAGGGTCAGTGTTGGCAGTCTACATTATAGCATATACTTAAAGCTGTACTATATAGAGATTAAGGAGTATTATGTAACACTTAGCATAGAGGAAGAGGAGGGGGATATTGTAGAACTACTAACTATCTATCTATATAGCTTATTATAGAGTGTAAGATAGAGGTTAAGGGATCCCTTTGTTGAATAGGATCACTCTAGCACTATATGAAAGCTAAGGAAGAATAACTGCTCTAACTAGTCTTCTGATATTATGAATAGTAAGCCTAGATCCAAAGTTTATAGTAAGGGTTAGTGAGGTGTAGCCCTGCATGGTAGACTAAAGCCTTCTAGGAACTATAATTAATTGTTTAATATATAGTATACCTATATATTTTAATCTATGTATTCACAATAAAAGTAGGAATAATTTTAAAATTTGATTATTTTTGTTATAAAGGAAGAGGAGTTTTACTCTAGTATTATTATACTATTTCTATTTCCTTTATAATCAATTCATTGTATTATAATAAATTCTGCTATAGTGATACTTAAATATAACTAGTGAGATATCCCCTAGAAATGTAAGATAAATATTACAAAAGTATAATAATTATATCTAAGTTTCTCTAGAGCATATATTTCTTTAGCTTTTTTTAAATAGCACCTATATACAAGCTACTACCTATTGTAAATATGTTGACATAGATAAAATCTTTTAACCCTATATATTAAATTGTAAATATATATTATGATAATACCTAAAAAGCAAAATAAATGCAATTTATCTGTGTTCCACTACCTCTTACATATAACTTAGTGACTTTAAACTAATTATTTCTATCATTCAAAATTTGTTGAAGACAAACCTTATCATATAATATCTAGTAAGTAGCAAATAATTAAGGTTTTAGCAGTTTTGAAAGAGTTAAAAAAAAAAAAAAAGAAAGAGAAGCAAAGAGAAAAGGAAGAAAAAATGGTTGTTACTGACCTTATCAAATCATATATGTGCATATTGGGCTGCATACTGCACAGAACAGCAGGGGGTTTCGGACTTGGAAAAAAATACGCTTCGCAAAATACAATACTTACATTTACTAATGTGCGCCAAACATATGACAGCTGCGCCACAACAAATTAAAGTGCAGCGAACACCAAGTAGTTAATTTCGAATATGCGTACTTTAAGAGAAATGTTCCAACTGGTCGCTTGTCCGGAAGTCCAGACCCTTGCATTCGCTTGAGCAGCATAAGCAATTTTTGCGTTGAAGTTTCCTATTCGCGAAATCGGACTTATCCTCCGTGAGAGTTCCGGATCATCCTCTATCCCACCATCTCGGTCATCGCCAAACAAATAGCTGGTACGACCAATTCCACAATTATGAACTAACGCCGAACACTTCATCTCCTTCTCTATTTGAGACACTCGTTCCTCTCAGCATCATTTCCCTATTCTCCTCAAATACGTAGCGCTCAACCCCGCTAAAAGCCTCAAAGTTCACCGCAGAGCCAAGGCCTCTCCGTTTTTCGCCCAAATCTGTCAGAGCTCGCCTGCGCCCCAGCTAGAACAATCTCACTGCACCCCAGCAAGTTGCAACTCAACCCCGCCAAGGCCACTTTTCCGTCGTCCTATGTGGGCGCCTTGAAAGTTGAAACCAACCCCCCCTCCCAAAAAAGATCTATTATCTCACATGCACTACCGGCAGGGCGGGTTGTCAAAGCGAAACGGACAGATCTCATCGAATGGACTGGAAAGGAGAGCCGGGAGCTTTTGACGGGTGCAACGATTGAGATCTGAGAAGAAGTAGAAGAAGGTTTTATCGCAGAGAGGAAGGGATTTGAAGGGTGTGAGGTGAGTCGAATTGTTTTGCTCCTCAAATTTACCGCCATCGAAGACTGACAGGTGACATACGTAGGTACTTGTTAACTCCGGACGCGAAGCTCACGCAAAAATAGCCCCCAGACTTCCGAACTACTGCTCTCTACATGCGCCCGCCATCGAACTCTTTACTTAAGCTCAAGCTCAAGTCCAAACTCGCCATTTCATCCCCAGATCACTTCGCTTCCCCTCGACCCCAACGACTACGATATTGCTAGCTCCGCTTTGCTTTCGGGATCGAGGGGCGTCCAGCACGATGAACACTACCTCCTCCTCTGCGTCTGGAGGTTCGGGTTTGGATACTACGACACTGCGATCACGGAACCGGGGTGTGGGAAACGGAAGCGCCGGAAGTACCGGCGGAAGACCATCCCGGACACTACCAGCTCGACATCCATCGAGGAACCGGAGTCCTGGGAGGAATAACGAGAGTGGGAATCCCGGAGGGGATTCAGGGTACTGGGAGGCACAATGGAACTCCCTGCAGACGCTTGCCAGCTCCGTCCTTGGAAACGATACACCAGCACCACCCCTTTCACAACAATTTCGACGCCGGCGGAAAGAGAATGCGAGCGGTAACTCTGGGGGCTGGTTTTCGGAGTTACTTGGAGGTGGGGGAGGGCCCTCGGAGGAGGGAAGGGGGGGATTTAGGCCGCGGGGAAGACGGCGTGATGGCGAATTTGCTCCGACCGGGGTTGATGACGGCGGGAGTCTCGGAGATGTGAGGAAATATAAACGAGCTTCCTCTCCGTCACCGGAATCCGGGGAATCACCAGCGCAGAAAGGCCGCGAGAGAGAAGAGGAATCGGATACATTTGTATATGTGCACCTGGTCAAAGAAACGGATACCTTGGAAGGTGTGGTCATTATGTACAATATCCATGCCTCTGCTCTCCGTCGTGCCAACGGTATGTGGCCGGGTGACAGTGTACAATCACGGCGGGAGCTATTGCTTCCAGTCGAGGACTGTGCTGTGAAGGGAAGGCCTTTGCCAGATGATAATAATATAAATACGAGTGGAATAGACACTATGGGAGCTCAAGCAAGCGCAGCAGATGAGGGTCATGAAAAGCCCTACCAGCACTCCTCCTATGCCTTCATAGACGGTATAGGCACCGTTCAAATTGCTCGTCTCGCCCGCAAAAAATTATCCCACTTCCCTCCCCGCCGGCGAAAAACCACTGTCGATGCTTCAGCAAAGCAGCCATTTCATTCCCTCCTCGATGACCCAGTGCCTCCTAATTTCCCCGAGCTGCCGTTTCTGCAACCGGGTGTGGCACCATTGCATCCAGAGCTGGCATTATCGCATCCTTTTGCTGGGATTAGCAGCGAAGGATTGGCTACGACGTTCGGGGATTTGGCGAAGGATACCGGAGTCGGATTGCAGAATTTTGGCGGAGTTATTGAGGGGTTTGTGAGGAAGTGGGCTGCAAAGGCAAAGGATTTTACCGGAACGGATTTGATTGAGTTGACGCAACGGTTGGGAATTGAATTGGAAGACGGACACCCGGGGGTGGGGGGGAGGGAAGAGAGAGGGGGTGGTGTTGGGGAAGAGGGAATGTCGAGTGCAGCAGGGGTGGGTGGAAATGTACGGCAGAGGGGGTAGTGACGGAGATGTGGGTCCTTTACTTTGTGGGGGCTATGTTCTGCTATGGGGTAGTGATAGGGTTGCTGTACCCCTCAGTTGCTTTTTTTATTATTATTATTATTCATTACTGTTTTGATATTTTGGGCTTTGAGAGAGCTGCTAGAAGAGAGGAGTTGAGCAGGCCGAAATGGAGGAGAGAAGGACTTTAAAAGCTGGTAGGCATAAACCGCAGTTCTCTTTCTTTCTTTCTTTTTTTCTTTTTTTTTTTTTTTTTCTCTTTTCCACGATATACATTCTATATCTGTGGCTGGTTACCCATGAAATTTTTTTATATGGTCTGCGCAGGCCCCCCATTTTTATTCTTTATTGTTTTTTGATCTCTTTTTACGGTTTTCGGTCTTCTGTATGTAAATCGTTCTAGGGCATTGTGGGTCTTGTGTTATGATGGCTTGACGATTTATGTCCGATCACGATGTTATGAGCTATACGATGTTCACGCAGTTATGAGGCACGATGTTACGAATTTCATGTTTTTTGTTTGTTTTTCCTTGCTCAGCTTGTACATATGGCTGGGCTTTTTTTATTTTTCCTTTTTCACGAAGTTATGACGTTACGAAGTTATGACCAAAAGAACTTTTCCCCACCTATGCATACACTACCCCTACCCTCGAGAAATAAAAATGCTTGCTAAAAGCAAGTTCCTCTTTTTTAACCTTGAACGTGTTCTCCGTGCTTCCGCGAACTTGGTAAAAATAAACGAAAAAACGTGAAACAAATGAAGTTCGCCTCACCTGTTTATTTTAAAACTGAGTAGAATAGCAACAAAAGAAAAAAAAAAGATGACCGAAATATAAAGGCGAAACACGACAAAAAGCAAAATGATTTCTTCCCACCAACGGTTTTCCCTGCCTCAAGGCAAGGGAAAGAAAAAAAGGACGCAGCAGACAAAGTAAAAAAAGTAGTCGTCGGTCACTCCACTTATTGCGTGTCCTCCCCTCTTTTCGAAAGTAAGGAGTTATTTAAAAAAAAAAAGAGAAAACAAAAGGGTACTAAAGTGATCGGTTTTCTCCGCGCGGATCCTGCCACGGAAAAAATGAAAAATTGATTTTTTTTTTTCTTTTTTTCTCGCGAGGGGGTTCCCAAAAGCTAATCCTCACCCATGTATTTGTCCTTGTATATCCTGGATCATCCCAGCACAAATAAAGTCAGCCACCCCATCCCTAGTCCATATGTATGTAACATACCAGCAAGCAAGCAAGCAAGTAGAATTCTCGTAGGAGGCGACAAAAAAAAAAAAAAAAAAAAAAAAAAAAAAAAAAAAAAACGGAGAAGGAAGGAAAACGTCAATGTCAAAGGTGGGGTGTGAGGGGTGGCCATGTATTATGTACTCTGGAAACGGGAGGGAACCAATCTCTGCGTAGATCCGGAGATGTATAAAGAGGAGTAAAATAAGGTAATAAGCAATTCGACACGATGATTTGAATGTCGAATAGAGTTCCCCAGTTCTGGGTGAGAAGGGGTGAGGATGTGCAGCCAATTAAGCGGCAGGATCGGAATAAGAAACGGGGTACCAGCATGAAGGGTTAAAAAAGCGGAGAAAAACAAAGGGAAAAAAAAGGAAAAAGGAAAAATAGGAAAGAAGGAATGGACATGACATGACATAATCTGCGTTGAAGTGGAACATGAGAGAAATGGCGATACGTACCATGAGTTCCCGAGAATCTTGTTGCCCTGTTTTTCCGCTCTGCGATAAAATGTCGCGGCTTTTTTCTGTATGGATGATCCGTTGCGTCAGTTAATGTGTAGTCACCGGCCAAGTTCCAGATAAGGCGAGGATGAAAAAGAGCGTGCACGCCCTCCACCCTCACCCCCCAGTCCAGGCCTTCTTGGAGCCATCTCCCGTTCGTCTTAAAATATGCCGATGCCCGAGAGTGCATCACTCGATTCCCTTCCTCAGGGAACGTGCTTGAAATGGTAGAACAAAAATAATAATAAAAAAATCAATATTGAAGAAGCGGTATCGGGATCCGAATGTAAAAAAGAACTCGAACCCGCATACAGTGGACAAATTGGAAGTTGGAAGCTGACCTTATCCTTCTTGCACCCGAACCCTTCCAAGTAGCACCATGCAATCTCGTTTTGCGCATCGGCATCACCGAGATTCGCTGCGGTCTCGTAATACTCCTTTGCCGCGACTGGGTCCTTTTCCACACCCCAGCCATGCCTGAAGCAGTTTCCGAGTTCAAAGATCGCGAGGACTAATTCCCCTTTGGCTGATCCACCTTTCTTCATACCGGCTCGGAGAGCTTGTTCCTCAACTGCCGCGGAGCTTTGCGCTGCGGCCCGAAGATATTTCAAAGCTTTTTCCATGTCCTTTTCGACGCCCCAACCATGCCTGTAACATGACCATTGTAAGCTACAGGGTCGGAGAATAACACCCGATAAAGACAAGTGACAGAAGATGAAGTCAGAGATGAAGGGGGCTCGAACCTCAAAGCGAGCCCATAAAGGACTTGACTAAGTGGATTATTCGCGCCATTTGGATCTGCGAGCCTGCTGAATATCTCCGTCGATCGTCCAAGATCTTTTTAACATTGGAGAGGTGTTAGCCGATATCTGTTGGCTGGAAAGAACGCTTATATTTAAAAGCATTGAAAAGAAAACTGTTCGTATATCCGCATTAACCTAAAACACTGACCTCCAGCTTCGTGAAGACGTATAGCCTCTTGTATGTTATCCTGTACCCACACCTTAGCCCTGAATTCAGCTCTGGCGGCAAATACACCCCAAAGTAAATCGATCACCACAGATACCTACATCGTCCGTCTTGCTCACGGCGGTCGTACTCCTCGGTCTCCCATTCGCATGTCCAGGGCCGAAACCCGGACTCGCAAGCTTCGTCGCTCGTTCCTCCCACTGCGCCTCATCATCACCAATCCCATGTGCGATGTTTGGCAGGTCCGCCGGGACGTTTATAGAAGCGGTGGATCTCCTTCGCCGATGTCCCAAGTTTTGAAGTGACTCCTTGATTTTTTCACCCGTCGATATTGAGCGAGATCTCGATCGATTGCCGGGGGGATAAGTGGGCGATAATGAATCGCTATCATCCGGGAAACCCGTGGGGGGGTGAATGACAGATTGCGAAGTCTGCAGCAGGTAATTCGAGCGTTTTTTTTTTTGTTTTTTTTTTTGATTAGCTTCAAGATATCCCTCGATCTGAGTCCCGAGAGCCGAAAACTCGCTCATCTTTTCGAGAAAAGCTCTCGCAAGGTCTCGACAAGGAAGAGTGGGTCGGGGAAGAGGCAAACAGAAAGGGTGAAACTTGCAGTATCGCTACGAAGAAACGTGAACTCTGGCGGCTTCTCTAGGGATGGTCTTTGACCCTCCTCCTGGCCCTTTTCTTTCCGGAAGATGTTCCTTAATGGCATTTTTAAAACTAGAGCGGGTTATGCTGCGGGAGCTTCAAGACGGGCTTTTGCTTTGCGATGCCCTTTAGCTGCTACGAAAGATTGCTTGGCTCGTAGAGTACTCTGCTGCTGCCGCCGCTTTCTGCTTCCTCTTGATGCCTGACGAGCTGCCTGTTGCTGCAAGGTACAGAAGCTCTCCTTCGAACCGTTCGTCCTCTCAGCGTCGAACTCTTCACCTTCGGGCAAGCAGGAACAAAGTGGAAATAAAATAAAGCGCGTCACGCGAACCGCGTTGGGGTGACTATGGCTGCAACACAGATTATTTTGCGATGGGCGCAGGTTGCGTAGCTAGTTACATTGAAATGAATTCTACACACAAGCCCAATTCAAATGCTTGAATACGCTGCTCCCAGGCCTTCGATCACAAGCGCGCTCGCGCGGTTTCGAATAACCACCCCTACACCCATCACCGTTCGCTGACGGCTGAGCTCTGCTGAGAAACAACTCGAGATTGACATGGCTACCAAAGTGGTAAGCCAACGCCGATTCAGGTGGGGTTGGACTGGAACATTTGTCGCCGTGGGCGGCTGCGTTGGAAATTGCATCCCGCTCAATTTGCCCAAAATATCTGTGATCGCTGAGGAGAAAATCACAAGAGCCTGGAGTCTGATATAAAGTGAAGCTTCGCAATCTGGTATTTTGTAAGGCGCGGGCAATATCTCATCTTCAAACTATACTAGATCGGTGGATCGTCTGGGTGACGGGGACAGAAGGAGGCTACTCTACTGACTGGGATATAAGTAGCTAGGAAAAGTAGTGTCATAATCACCCTCCTACGAATGGCCTCCGGAAAGGAACCTACCTGGTATAGAAGCACCCCAAAGAGGAGAAACACCCAGGGACCGACGATAGCTCTAACAAGTAATACTGTGTTTAATAGATGAAAGAAGAAAATAAAAACGCCCAAGTAGTTGAAGAGAGAGAAAAATAATAATAATAATGATAATAATACTAATAATAATAGAAGTAAAAATAAACAAGGAAAATAGCAGTATTTCCCGAGGAAACAAGCACATCTCTGAGCCCACTTTTAAATATCTAAACCTGAACAAGGCAAGAAACGATCCCACAATGCTCGAACACTCAAACAAGAAAAAAAAAAAAAAAAGAAACAAGTACCAGCGAACGATCTATGACGCCTTTCCAGCCATGTACACCCAACGTGATCGATATCATCCTTGACCCTCCGCTCTCAATCTATAAAGAGAGAGAGAGCCGGTCTCTCTATTTACTTAAACACTATCTCCTTCATAATCTCCTCTGTATACAGCCGTCTTTGATGTGACATAGAGAGGGACTTCTCGCATTAAATATCCATATCCCAAACTCAAGTCCTCAAAGCGCAAAAAAGCAAATGAACGCCGTTCTAAAAGCAAATAGATCTAAAAAGCGATTACATGTATCACAAAAGAAAAAAGAAGAAAAAAAATTTCCTACAAGCAGAAAAAAAAAGGGGGTAAATAAAAGAAAGGAAAACCGAAAGCAAAAAATAAAAAAGAAAAGTATATATATATATATATATATATAT
>JABYPW010000178.1:0-34321 GCA_016880775.1 Phymatotrichopsis omnivora | reverse complement strand
CCCTACGGAAAAAAAAAAAAAAAAAAAAAAAAAGAAAGGAAAGGTTATTTTTTCCCTTTTGATTCTCCTTTGCACTATCTCTCTTTTTATTTCCCTTTTCCGCGTTCTTCTTTTTATTCCTCTTTATACTTTTCACCCCTTTGCATCCCTATTATCCCAATCTCCCTCTTTTCTTCCCTTTTAATTTCTTATTACCATCTTACCTTGGAGAACATCCCTTTTGAAGTTCCCCTTTGAAAACTTATTACTTTACACACCCCCCAACCTTCCCCCATTGAAACTCTATTTTCTTAGCCTATAGAGACCATAGCGCAGGCTGTTTTTGTAATGGCCTGGGCGGCTGTAGGCCGTGCAGATTCCGGAAATAGGTGTGAAACATCGCTGTTAAACATGGTAAGAGGACTTCGTTACTCTTTATATCAGATAACTTTAATTGAAGGACGTAGTACTGTATAAATAGATAAGAAAAAAAAAAAGGCACATTCACCTCTGTATTCTTTCGGTTTACCGGGGCACCTTGGAAAAGCCTTTCTCCCAAGAACGGCGGCACATTCCTGAAGACCTTCAACCATCTTTTCAATCTGGATGATACACTGGCACCGACTGTTGAGAAGCAAAATCTTCTGGATGTACAGTGGAAGTCAAATATGAAGACATTTCTATACATGATAAGGGAGTTACTGGGTCACGCATCGTTGGTAACAGAGGTTGTCGGGTTTAAAAAAAAACTTCGCTGCCGATAAATTTCTGTATTGGGCAACTTCGACGCCAACGAAAAAAATTTCTAACCTCTTATACGCATGGGGAACTTAGCAGAAAAAAATATTAACAGGCGCCCACAGGCTATTAAATCATTATCTTGGCCGGCCCAAGCTAACAAGTGCTTCGGCCTGGCTCATAAAGCCTACAGGCCTGCAAGCCGCCTGTAGGCCAGCCTGGCCCATTGAGAACACTGATGGTGTATGAGACCGGAATATTACCTACAATACCCTATCACCCCCGCGAATTCTTAAGCAAGATCGGTAGGGTTTATAACCCAAAGACGCATCCGGGAGGGACTGCACCCAGGGAAATGAAAACCCCTGGGAGCGCTGTGAGTCATTCACGGACGTTATAGCAGGAAGAGAAAAAGTTTTTTATGGTAGGCGTTGGGACGGATGATAGGGAACTTGGGTTTTTTATCTTAGGAACTAGCTTTTGTTTTCCATATTTGATTGCGGTTTGATTTTTCACCCCTGACGAAATCTTTTTTCATTTTTTTTCCCGGAACACATGTATTTTGAGTTAAGTCGATGCAGTTAGGAACTTATGCTGGGATTTAGGCAAGAGGGGATGGGCAATATGTTATATCGCTATGGTGCGGTGAATGTGTCAAAACCCAACTTACCACCAGTGGTAAAACTGAGACCTACTATACTCCATGCTTCCCCAAGATAGAACCCTATACCAGCACACTTATACCCCCAATAGAGCCCAAATCCAGCCATAATTTACCACCGATAGTTTTTGGCTTATCACCGGCGGCCTTCAAGTCACCACCGGTGGCCTACGGCAGTCTAGGTTTACAAATGCAAAAATTCATGCTTGTCGGGTTTCCATGTAGCCACGCAGCAACGGTTGCTAGATATATGTAGTGGCTTACTGAGCTGCTCTCGCAAGATGGAGCGGCGTGACCGCTTTCGCGCCTGCCGACCCGCACCACTCAGCAAGTTACCAGTTCACCACTCCATCACCTCAGCGACTCTGACCTATACTTAGGGGAAACAGGGGGAGTCCCGGTTGCGCCGCCGCGCCTCCGGAGCCTGCAACCTGGCGAAAAAAGATGTTTTTTGTGAAAAAAGGGTAGGTGGATAGGAGGATGGAACGCAAAATTGTAATTGTCTGATTTACTTGTTCTGCTTTGCATGTTGGTGTCATATGCAATAAAAATTGTCATCTACGTCGGAGTTGTCGGGGACCGGTGAAAAGAAAGAGTGAGATGTCTAGTTGAGGGGAGAAATGAAACAGCCACGGGTGGTGGAGATAGCCGGGCACGACGGATACTAGTCCTATGTAACAATTCACTAAGCGCCTTTCTGGCAGTTTTGCATACCCAATTTCATGATATTTCCCGAAATTATATTTTGCGTGTGCACTGCTGTAAATTTCAAGTTCGTAAAACCAAGATTTTTTCTAAGCGTGGCTGTCTGGCAAACCACAAAATTGTCCACGATTTACTAGTAACGCCCCAAACTCTGCCCTTCAAATCCACACCTAGCCAGCCCAGGAATCCATCCTACTAAGTGGTTTAGTTTGGCAAGGTATTTTGTGGGAATAAAGGTGACTATTTGTGCCGATGATTGTTCCGATATCACATAAAACCTCAGGGGTGATTGATTGTGTAGATAATTAACTAGATGCGATCGTTGATTGTATGGACTGTTGTGTTTAGTATGGGGGTGAGGTGCAATGTGGTTTTATGTAATCGCCTTGAGAGCAAAAAATTCTCCTCTACAATTTTAAAATATGGCTCGGCGAAGAATTCTAAATATTATGATATCTGGGCACTTTTCTATATATTTTATGTTGGAATAAACATGCGTGAGCGTTTTATGTTCGGGTTTCGTTATCGTTGTTCCTTTTTTCCATTTCGTTACCTTCCTTTCGTGTTTTTGGGTCAGTATGGGATTTCTGGAAGGTGCCATTATGGGCAGGGTTCACTTTGTTGTCACTAATGTTTCCCTAGCCTCCGTTTTTGTATTTGCGTTGTTTCTTTGTTTTTAGTCATCGCGCTTTACAGTTTCTCACTCGGTTTTCCGCTCGCCGGTATATGCGTCGCGGGCGTTTGCCCATACGGGCTCTTTTCCTCTTGTTTCTCAACCATCTTTGTTTCTGTGCAGTAGAATACAAGCTATTCTCTTTCTCTCCATCTACTTTTCGTGTCCGGATCAAAAGGTTATGAGCCTGGATTGATGTCGGAACCACTAGCGCCCAAAACCGTTGACATAGAATCGCCGATACCTGGAACCATTCTGCGTCCTCTTACTCTACCTACCAGCAATACTGCAAATATGATGTCCACCAAGCTTGATGGTATTCCAAGTATGGAGGAATTAAAAGGCACCACTAATTTCCACACTTGGTACCACCAAGCACTAATCTTTCTCAAATATCTCAAGTGACATGAGGTATTCCTGGGATCCAAGACAGAACCCTCTGAGAAAGAAGCAGTGACTGCATAGGGAGAATGGCATGCCCTTGAAGACAAAGCATAGGCCTTTCTAAACCATAAGATACAGCTATAACTGGTCCTAATCATAATTTGAAAAACCACTTTTGCTAAAACCTAGTCTGTGCTCAATGATTACTTTGACTGGAAAACCCCCTAATCCATTCATCAACTTTTTTGACAACTTTTTACACTAAAGTATGAGCTAAGAAAATTGATAGTAGACTATCTCAACACTTTTGATGCACTTTGGGTGAGGATTTCTAAGTGAGCTATTAACCTATAGCTAGATACCTTAGAATCTGAACTAAAGGATTTCACCAAAAGCCCAAAGATCAAGGGTTCCTACTACCTCAGCTCAGTTCCCTCATATATGGCCAAGAAAGTTGACAACCTCTAGACTAAAGTAAAGGTTTCTTATGCTGATGTCTATGATAAATGTCTTCACCTTGCTTCTGAGTCTATTAAGTGCTAAGCCACAGAAGATATGACCTATACCACCTTGCAACAGTAAAATAAAAAGCAGTGTTCTTGGTGTAAGGAGAAAAAATAAAAGAGGTTCAAGGGTCACACTATAGAAGAATATAAGAAAAAGAAGGTAGACCGAGAAAATTCAAAAGCTAATATACCTGCTAGTTGTTACAGATAAGCTGTACCAAGTGGTCTGCCTAGGTACCAAAACATGCACAAGTCAATCGCTAGGTATGTCAAAACCCGTGATCATCCATTGAGCCACGGAACCATGTGCTGGGTGTTGTCGCCACAGAGCTTTGACTAAGTAAAGTGAGGCGTTGACAACATGACAAGCCAGGGATCAGACATACGCGATCGATGACAGGACTCGTCACCCTAATCTCATCGTGATATGCTGATCGGTTGCATCGTTAGGGGATAGGACTAGAGGAGTCTTCTCTGAAAAGTCCTGAACGATAAAGCCAAAACTCCTCTATCGATTCTCCGATCGTGAAACTGATCTCCTTCTAGGGAATCGTGAAAGAGCAAGGGAATCAGGATAGAATGTTTCTTTGGGTTTCGTTTCATTTGTGAAAGTTCTCTGTTTTTACTTGGTCGGAATTGGGTATTTAAGAGGGAGCGGACGAGCGATGTGTTTTGTTTCTTCTTCTTCTTCTCTCGATAGCCATCTTAAGAAATCTTGTACCATCTTAGAGCCTTAAGAATATATTTTGCTATTATCTAGTGAAAAGACTATTGCTCTCTTTCAACTCGACGATAAAGGTGAAAGCATAAGCGGTTCTAGCTTGCCGGTTGAGATATCTGAGTCTACTCAGTAATACCCTCTTGTGAAGCTTCTTGTGCCAATATCTGCATCTACATCCCCAACGAGTCTCCCGTCACACTAGTACTTGTAACACTACTTCTATTGTATATGTCCTTAAGACAGCATTTAACATATATCATGTGAAAGTGGGCCATTACATGAAAGCAGGCCTTGGAATTCCCTCCCTGATAATCTACTAAAATCCCTGCCATTCATATATTCCACAAGTAAACTCCCATAGAAACAATTGTTATAGGTAAATTTAAGATATGGCAATAAAGTGATTATGAAAAAAAAAAAAAACTAGGTCAAGGAGGCTATTTGGGCTTTACAAGATGGTTAGGAAACCTCATTTTGTACTACTGTAGTAGTATTTAATATACTTCACAATACCCTCCAATATTACTTTCAGGGAGAATGTCAGCTCTATCAAATTGCACAAAGCCATCATTAACTCCTTACCCCAGCTGAGGAAGATCCTGTTTTACAATGGTGTAAAACATTAGATGACTAGGGTTTTCCGCTAAGGTTAGATTTAGTACATAGGATAGTCAATTCGCTTGTACAAAAAAAGACCGCTAACTATAATAGAACTATTGGGAAGAAATATATAATAAGGTTTATAAATTGACACCTAGACCTTACAATTAAATACAGTAAATAGCTAGATCCATCAAGAGCCTATTCAACTAACCCATAAGTCACTGAAGATTACTTTTTGAAGTTGCAACATATTGTCCACTAATATAACTTTAAGCCTTATCAAATATAGAATAGAGATGAAATGGGCTTTCTTATAGGTATCATAGCAAAGGCTTAGATTATATGTAGAAAGGGAAGGTGAAATTGAAATTTGACTTATGATAGAAAATGGGATATGGTGATAGTTATGGAAACAGTCTCTACTAGTAGCTTAGCACTCTCCCTTATAGTTATTAACAAAGGTAAAACTCACTACCTATGTTGGTATATCAAATTGGATAAGTCCAGAAAAGATTTCATATTTGCAATTAGTGCAAATGGATGGACAGATAACTATCTCAGTGTTTAATAACTCTATGAGAATTTTTTCCCTAAAAACAATAGCATTAATTATGAATATTCCCTGACTCTTAATCCTGGATAGACATGGTTCTCATATAACTTTTGAGTTTATACAATTCTATATAGACTATCATATTTTGCTTTTATGTCTTCTATCCCATTCAATACAGCTACTTTAACTGCTTGATGTTAGTTCATTTAGTTCCTTACAACATCACTACAGAAAAGAAGTTAATATTATATGTGAATCATAAACACTAAAATTAAACAATCTATTTTTCTACCACTCCTATTTGAACCCTGTAGTAATACAAATATATGCTGTAAAATTGAAGCTGCATTTGAAGATACTAGTATCATCCCCTATAATCTGAGAAAAGTTCTCTCAAAATTCCTTGCTATAAGTATAAATGCAAGAGTAAACTTAAGTGAATTTGATGAAGACATTATTCTACAAACTCCACACAAAAACTGTGACCTCTATTATTGAATCTAAGCTATCCAGGAAAAATTGATAAATGGAAATGTATATCTGGAGGAGATAGAAAAAATATTTTGTCATTAAAACTATATAGCCGAGACCACTAATAGTAAACTCAATATCTCATCAGAAAATAGGCATCACCTATGAAAATCAAAACAGCCAGAGTTTAAAACTAATCAAAAAAAACTTAGAAAAGCTTAAATTTCAAATGGTACTATCACAACTGATTTATGCAACAAGAGGTTAGGTTAGGAGAATTTGTGACTATCAAACCTAATAACTCTATATATACCCCCAAGAGTAACACTGAAGTCTACTCTAAAGCAACCCACCTACCATTAAATACATCAAAAAAAGGTTATTCAGATAGGTAAACAAGGGTACAATCATAATTGCTAGCAACTAAAAATAATGCACCTTAATGATTGTGCATAAGGAATTGGCAAATGAGATTTGGATCTCCAATAGTGAGAGTGATGAAACTTCACTATCTACAACCCCACTACCAAGCAACAACCAATGTATACCTGTTTACCTTGCAACACCCACTAATTACTACCTTCCTAACTATCCTATAACAATGTGTCTTTTGTCTTGGAAATGATTTTCTTTTTCAGTTCTTGAGGTAGTAGAATTATTAAAAATGTAAGCCTTATTAGCCCCTCCCTTTGCATAAAACTTATGCTTACAAATTTGGAAGTTTTTTTTTAATTTACTTAGTACTTAGGGATTGGGTCATTTTTTGTTTATTGGTTTTTGTTTTTTCTGTATGTAAGAAAATTCAATTTTTTTGTCATAGATATGTATATGTACATGCTAGGCCACTTTCATATGATGGCCTGTTTTTATGTAACATATATTATCACTCTAAATGTTCTTAGTAATAATAGGTAGATTTTAGATACAGTTAGTTCTACCTATATGAGTTGCAAGAATGAACTTTTCACTAAACTATAACCTCTCTCCTCCTATATTATTATCATTGATAATAGGATATTTTGTTCAAGACAATATAGAGAAATTATGTAAAGGATAACACCTTTAGTGATATAAGCAAGATCTTAGTCTATTGTAGGTTTTAGGGTAAATTAGGAAAGAAGAGGATATATAACTCATAATAGTACTAGGAGGTGTACACATAATGTAGACTAAAAGAATAAGAGGTACTAAATATTTGTAGGAATAGTGTTTTTATTCATATAGTGTTTAATTAAGATACTGTGTAAAGAAAAAAGAAGAGAAATACAGGACTATATAGGCAGGGCAGGGGGGAATTCATTTTATTTTATCTTTACAACATTGAAAGGGTCATATAAAAGAACCTCCTTATACAGCTATTAAGAGCTATAAAGGAGGTAAAAAGACATCCAATTTAAGGTTAGTATTGCAAGGTCTACAGAGATAAAATACAAAGAATATTCCTAGTTCTTCTTTACTTATATACAATAAACTAAAGAAGAAACAGGGCACAAGGTAGAGAATGGAACCCAGTAATCTAGTATATTCAACTAGCAGAAGAACTTAGGTAAAAATATAACAAAAGCTTAGGGAACCTCTTTCCCATCTCCAGCTAGGTGAACCTTATAATAACTAGAAGGGATCAAGGCATACACATAAACACCAATCAAAGATAAAGGAAAGAGAAAAGATCAAGGAGAAAACACAAGCTAAACTCACAACACTTTTAGATTAAGGGAACAACAAAAGAACAAAAAGAGATGAAATACTGAAGGGCTATAAGTCTCTATTCCCTCTTCAATCACAGCATGCTGGTTTTCTACTCACTTGTTATTATTGCCTAAGGATTTGAGGTAAACAGGGCAAAGTAGGTCATTGGTAGGGTACATGGTGTGATGGGAGACTTGTTGAGGATGTAGACATAGGTATAGGTACAAGAAGCTTTGTAAGATAGTCTTACTGAGTGAACTTTGATATCTCAACCAGTAAGTTAGAACTACTTGTGTTTTCTACCTTTATTGAGGAGTTAAGAGAAGATAGACAATTTATCAAAGATGAAGCAAAATTGATTCTTAAGGCTTAAAGATAGTACAAGACTTGATATGATAGCTAGAGATCTAAGAAGAAGAAACAAAACATAGTACTTGTCCGCTCCCTCTCCTTTACCCAATTCTAACTAAGTAACTACTGAGAAACTTTACAAATAAAATGAACCCTATAGAAATATTCCATCGCAATTCCCCTATTCTTTCATGATTGCCTATAGGAGATCAGTTTCATGATCAGAGGATCGATGAAAGGTTTATTATAATCATTTAGGACTTTTCAGAGAAGAGACTCCTAAAGTCCTGTCCTATAATAATGTGACTGATCAGTATATCACGATGAGATCAGGATGACAAGTCCTGTCATCGATCATGTATGTCCAATCTTATGTATGTCGTATTGTCAATGCCTTACCTTGCTTAGTCAGAGCTCAGTAGCAACAACACTCATCATGTGGTTCTATAGCTCATGATGTGATTACAGGTTCTGACATACCTTCTAGTTGACATGGAACAATGTCTGCACATAGCCTGGTACCTAGGTAGACCACTTGGTATAGCAATCTATAATAGGTGGCATCACAGTTAGCACTCTTAAGTACCATATAGTCATAACGTTATCTTCTGTATTTACAATCTGGGTTGCTACAGTAGTATTTAAAGATTGTATATAGTCTAGGACATAGGCAGTAGCAGGGCATGTATGTGCACTATATTTGATGATAGCTAAAATGACAGCAGCAGGAGTACTACATAGCCTTTCAGAATGTGATGTAGGGGTTAGTCTGATAGTTCTTGTTGAGGATGGTCAGGCCTTACAATATGTAGTAATAGTTGTTATTTACTACAACTGTAATAACAATAGAAGAAGTAGGTTTGCTGACTAGCTTGCCCTTGTAGGTGAGCCAGCAGGGGGTTTAGGTGAGGACAATATAGTGGTTATATATCTCGATCTCATTTTAGATAAGCTATATGTGTTCAAACTTATAGGTGTTTAGAGTAGGGGTGAGCATAATATGCACAATATACTCCTTATAAAGGAAGTTACCATAAAAGCCAGTGGTAGTGGGGAAGAACTCGCAAACAGCTTATTATATAGTCAGCTTGTATATAAGTACTTGTTGAGCCCTAGTATTCTTTGAAATATAGAGGAAGATATTGCTAGTTCTTGCCTTTTAGATATAGTGAATTCAGTAGGTAGATAGACCTTCTTGTCTACTAGAGTAGGGTTGTTAGCATCTCAGATAGTGATGGGGTTTGTTAGAGCTACAGTACCAAGGCCTCCGCATGATAATCAGTTATGTTAGTTGAGCACCTTCAGTGAGTATTCCCACCACTCAAGTGTACAAGGACCACATGGAAGTATGCTCAGCCTCTGAAGATTGGAACATTTTACCTCTATTATGATGATTCAGGATCTGACTAATGTATCATCCTCTGACATGCACCCTAACACATGATTAGATAACTTGGGTAACTCCTGCATCCTATTCAGTCATGGTTGGAATGACCTTAAGCCGATTGAGCCTGCATTATATGATGATGATTAACCTAAGATTGATGATCTATTACTTATGACAAACAATGATCATTTCTGTTATGACTCCTATAAATGTTTCAATCAGGCAATGTGATATTATAATGAGTTATGTAGGTTGTAAGGGTTTCTTTCAGGTTCTGTGTCTTATATAATCTCTTATATTATTGATAACTCATTTCTTTGGATGGAAAGGGTATTAAAGAATAGTTATATGTTACTTCTATTATCAACCCCTATCCTAAACACCTCTGAGATTGAAGATATATCGCTTATCTACAGGGAAATCGAGACATACAACCACAGAGTGGTCCTCGCCTAGACCCCCTGCTGACTCAGTTATAAGGATAAGCTTGTCGGTAAACGCACTTCCTCAATTGTGATCACAGTTGTGGTGAACAACAACCACTACCGCATCTCACAAAGTCTGACCATTCTTAATAAGAAGCATTGGACTGACCTATACATTGCCTTCTTGAAGGCTACCCAATGCTCCTGCTACTACCACTTTAGACATCACCAACTGAAGTGTACTTCTTCACCCCACTGCTACATCTATGCTAGACCCTATGCCATCTTTGAGCACTCCTGGGGTAACAAAGAGTGTAAACACTGCAGATAACAATGTGATCATATGGTGTATAAGTGTGCCAATTGCGATGCTACTCACCCTACCAATGATCCCCTCTACCTAGTTTACTTGCAAGCCTTAGCTGATAATAACAAGCAAGTTGAGAACCTGTAAGCTGTGATGGAAGATGGAATGGAGACTTAGGGCCCCTCAGTGTTTCATCTATTTCTTGCTGTTATTGTTCCCTTAGTGTAAACATTTCTTGAGTTTGGTTTGTGTTTTCTCCTCTGTCTTTTCTCTTTCCTTTCTCTATGCTTAGTTTCTTTGCTTGTACCTTAATCCCTTCTAGTTATTATAAGGTTTGCCTCTCTAGAGATGGGAAAGGGCTTCCCTAGGCTTTTCTTTTTCCCTTTTGCTTAAAGTTTTTCTACTATTCTAACATAGTGGGTGGTTCACGCTTGCACCAGTTGCATTTCTTTTTGGAGTTTCTTTCCCCAGCTATTCTTTCCTTTTTACCCCATCTCTTCTCTAGTTGATTGCATGTAAGCAAGGAGGATTCAGGAACAAACCTGTTTTTTATTTGAACTGTACACTGTACTACTGACCTTACGTTAGCTGTCTTCTACCTCTATTATAGCTTTACATAGCTGTACACAGAGGTTCTTTTAGATGACCCCTAGCAGGGGTGGTAAAAATAATATAAACATGAATTTCCTCCCCCCCCAGTCACTTCTGTTGTCAGGTTCCTACTGCAAGCACCACAACACCCCTGCAACCACTACCTAAGGCAACTTTGGTGTAGGTGGTTTCAAAACAAAACAAAAAAACTGCAGCATAAGTAGCCCCCCTCCCCAGACAAGCCAGTGACCGATGCTACCCTGTAAAGCGAGACCGCGAGATAATTATTACAACTACTTCTGAGGTAGGCACTTTTGACCCTTTCAAGCTTAGGAATACCGTCAATCACACCTTAGTATCTGCAAAGGCCCTAACAGCTCTCCACATATCAACTGTTCGAAATAGTAACCAATGGTCAATTGTCCTTACCAACATTGAAGATGTCACTGCCTCAGTAGTGCTAGCGTACCACAACAAAATCGAGGCCACTATCAAGGAACAGTTCCCAACTACATCCAGTCAAAAGAACTATAGATGGAAACAATACTTGGTACACAATGTCCCTCACTCTCACACTGATGCCCTTACAGAAGCTGACATGTTCCGAAGAGAAATCGAATACTTCAATAAGGGTATCACCTTTACACAGACCCCTCAGTGGCTCCTATGCAAAAGTGACTGAACTTGAAAGCATGCATCCTCTCTAGTTATAATGGTCATTAATTATAACAATGAATAATGCATCCTTCAAGGGATTACAATTCTTACACCCAAATGAAGAGTTGATAAGTATATCCCCTCTAATTCCACAACATACTGCACTAACTGCCAGGAGTTTGGTCATCACTAAGCTTGCTGCTGGAACTCCCCATGATGTAATATATGTATAGATACATGCTATACCTCGAAGCATACCTGTAGACATGAAGAGTGCACCAAGGTCAGAAGACTTTACAACGATTAGGCCTTAAAGTATGTCAACTCTAAAGGAAAATATACTACAATGAACCCCTCCTACCCCCTGTTCATCCAAGTGAGAGCATTAGCCACCACCTGGAAGGAGGAAGCCATTACTATCACTATGGGTGGAGTTTGATTTCTTTACATCTTCATTACGATTTTTTCCTTTAGTAAAAGGTTTAGGATAGGCGAAGAGGGCTCCACTTCTTTTTTCCTTTTCTTCTCCACCTTTTTTTTCTCCATCATTATTTATTGGTAAGAGTGTAGTAGCTAGTTATTGTGAGGTTTACCTTACTAGGAACACTGGATGTGAAGGCTATATTGCAGGACCATTTGCGACGCATTTTACTGTACTAGTACAACATCATGTACTTATTTTTTGATACTTTTTCCTTTGTTTTTCCTTATATTATTTGGTAGACTAGGGTCGGGTGATATGCCATAGTCTTAGACTGTATGCAGACAGCCCAGTAGTTTTTAGTTAGTGAAGAGCTAGTTAGGAACTACAATAAGAACTGAATAATCATT
Source organism: Phymatotrichopsis omnivora (assembly GCA_016880775.1). NCBI lineage: Eukaryota > Fungi > Ascomycota > Pezizomycetes > Pezizales > Rhizinaceae > Phymatotrichopsis > Phymatotrichopsis omnivora. The sequence goes on along the minus strand of JABYPW010000178.1, from coordinate 22,089 downwards.
ATCATCATCTTCTATTATCTTTCATTTCCTTCTCTCTTTAGTCCATAGACTAGCAATGAACCTTAAGAATATATTTATTCTTACTCTTGAACTTAGCTTCCCTTCTCTCTTTGATATAGGAAAGTGTATTTGTAGATCTAGACTTATAACAGTTAAGATATCTGAGTTTACTAAGTAATACTTTCTTCATTGAGTGACACTTGCACTTTACCGAACCTTTACCATACTGAAGACCTAACCTATAACACTATATTTTCAAGTCATGTCTAGCAAATACACTCTCATGCCTAATGTTACCATAGCCCTTGCCCTCTATGATGGCAAAACACTCTACAAGCTAGTGTAAGCACCCTCTATCTCAATACGATCTGGGAAGAAGATCCTTGAAACCTAGGTCAAACTCGATGACGCTGCAAAGAAGTTTGTAGAGAAATACTAAATCTCTATCATGCACAACTTTGTGGAGTTGGATAATGAATTCCTCCAAGCCAGAGAATTTGTTGGAGATAATACATATAAGGAAATCAAAACCCAACTCCTGGAAGATTTCCAGCAATAGAAGGAGGAGATTCCCCGGATCCTTTTCTCCACCATCCTGACCTACAAGCAGATAGGGAAAAAGTTGCCTCCACTCCTGGTGTCCTTTCCACTACAGGTCATAAACATCTTACTCAGAGCAATCAACCTCCTCTAAGAGTAAAAGGAGGAGAATGCCTTCCAAGTATCGAAGATAATAGAATAGCTAGAGTTGGAAAACTCTTACCAGTTGGGGCAACTACAAAATCAGGTTACCTCCCTTCAAAGAGAGCTGGATGATCTAAGATAGTGTGACGGATTACCCTGTATGGATCATATATGACTTGGTAAAGAAACCTCAGGCATGCTTCACAAACGTTACTGAGTGAACTCAGATATCTTAGCTGAATGAAAGCTCAACTGGAAGATATCTTTCCTACGATGATCAGGTAGACTTCAAGTAGAAGATGAGGAAGACAAATATATTCTTTAAGGCTCAAAGATAACTCAAAGGCTTTTACAATGGTGATCGCAGAGAAGACAACTAGCTATGTGCTAAAGAAGGAAGGAAGGAAAGACAACAAGACAGAAACACCTACACTCTTATATATCCCATCCCTTACCCTAGCTAACAATAGAGATGATAAAGGAAATAGAAATAAAAAGAACTATCACATATTCTAGACCATCTCCTAATTCCTAATCACCGAAACCTATAGAAGAGTCTGTAATAGATAGGCCATGATTAGTACTTGATGTGACTATGATCGCCTATCACCCTCTTAGGCCTTACTCCTGATTTGTGATAGTCTCTCACGATATGAGTCTGATCACCCAATCATGACCCTATAGCTGACTAGGCCAATATTGCATCATGCTGATAGCTGATCATGTAGTAAATATAGGGCTGACTCCCTGTACCTAGTCAGGGCTAACAGCAAAGCCACACTATGCTACGCCATGCCAATAGACCATATGACACAGGATTATCTCAAGAGCACTTAATATTATGGTGAAGGGTAGAGACAGCATACTCACATATTGACAATGTAAGTGTAACCTCTATTATAGCATATCGTCTAGGTACCTTGACGCTGACCACTACTGGTATTTATAACAGATAGTCTCTATAGCAGGATGATGACACCTAGCTGCTGGTGGAACTTCAGAGGGATAATACCTATCTGAAGGATACAAACTCAGCATTGAATGTAAACTGCTTCAAGCTGAGGAACTAGCTCAATTTCATAAAAAGGAGATAGCACTAAAGGGATAGCTAAATCAGTCTCTCACTATCTTGAATAAAAGGAAAGAGGAGTTAGAGGCTAAACTAGCAGAGGTAAAGCAGGATACCACCTATTACCATAACCTCTACAGATAATACAAGAGGCTGGTATACTTGGTAGTATCCCTAATACAATCAGCTAGGGAGAAGACAGTGGACATCGATGATTACCTGCTCAGTCTGACCATCCCTGACACTGAGCCTCTATTCCCCCTATACAGAAGGAGTAAGGGATTCCCTAACTTCAGGAAGATTATGGAAGCTGGACATTTACAGTGGAGAAAGTCAACAACAGCATTACCGCCACCACGACCATTACCACCAAGACCTTAGGAAGGGGAAAAACCCCTCACTAGGAGGGACATCAAGGAAATCCTAAGCAAAGCCATGAAAAATCTAGTTCCCCCTTAACCTCCTACTCCTCCTAGGCAAGAGGTACCTACACTACTACCTACACTACAACCACAAACCCAGGCCTTTGAGGCCCCGACACCACTGACCCTAGATAAGTTCTTAGGCAAAGCTGATTATGTCTTCAAGTTCCAGCTATAACTGGAAACTTACTTTGCCTTACAAAATTACTCCTTTCCTACCGATGTGGTAAAGATCCACTATACCTCAATACTACTTACTACATCTACCTGTAGTTGGTAGAGGATCAACTATGCCCAGTGGACTAACCCAAATGCTAGATGGGAAGACTTCTTGGAAGCCATTTGATCTAACTTTATAGCCTACACCCTTCATCCTAGCTATGTTACCAAGCTGATAAAGGCAAAGTACATAAGACCTATCCTAGAGTTCATCACCTACATGAGAACTCTCAACACCGTGTACCTCTATAATAAGGCCTACCTCAAAGATTGGGTGAACCAGGGACACTAGTATAAGCTCTGTGAGGCCATGGCTACAAGCTACTCCTACCAGTATTAAACAATACAGGAGTGGTTTAACCAGGTTATCATGTTCAGTCAATAAATAGAGGAAGCTACAAAGGCCTTGGGTAAAAACCCTTGGCCTTCCCAGATGGACTCATCTCAAACTCAGAAGGCCAAGGACAAACCTGAAAACATATAAGGGTAAAGAGCGATCTGAGAGGTCTGACAAGCTGAAGTCAGATTCTAAGCTAGCCTCTACAAAGCTCCTTTATCTCATTGGAGCAGAACTCAAATAGGCCTAGGACAATAATACCTGATAAAAATATACCCCGATAGTGTACAAGGTGAATGATAGTTTTGCCAACAGGAAGGCTGACATCCCCTCGACTAAGCAACACTTAACCAAGAGGAAGAGGGATGATAAGGATGATGACAAGTTGGAAACCTCCAAGAAGACAAAGACTAAGGCAGCAGGAAGAGAGGTAGAACTACTAGATATATAGGTAGATGGTGATGACATTCCAATGGTTTGAAGAGACACAACTTGATGACCTATTCCCTTTGTTGTTTCCTTTGTTAAAGAAGAGACTCGGAAAGGTATAATGTAACATATTTGGACCCGGTGTTTCAGGGATTTTTTTAGCCCTAGTTCTTGGTAGGTAGGCCACCAGTTAAGTAGCTTGTACAATTAGTGATGACTGATGACCTTACGATTCATGTTCTATGATACCCATGATGTACGAATTCCCTTTGTTCTAGACTGTACAAGTATCTTCATAGATTTTAGTACATAATGTACAATGCTTAATGCTTGTTTATTCTTTTCCTCTTTTGCCAGCCTGAGGATGGCCTTAAGGTTGAAATATATAGGTCATATAGTAGTGCTGACATTCATTCTATTAAACACTCTCCACTCTGATTACTGTCTTCCTCATACTGTACCAATACACACTAGGTACTGTGACATCTGGCCACGACATTCCTGGGAGAGATCAGGGATCCTATTTACAGAAATGATGACCATCACTTGCAAAACTAAAGGCCCTAAGTAGGGGAAATACATCAAGGTCCTAGTGACACTTTGCTGGTGTACCTCTGTCAACCATCAAATCCAAACCTACTCAGTCACTGCCACTGGCAAACTCAACAATGGCACTATAGGAGCTCTTATCTTAGAGAAGCTCCTGGTCCCTAAGCGTAAAAGACAGGTACCTATCAATGTTTACACCTATGATGGGACCTGCAAGCAAAAATGGTATTACATGCTGAAGCTCCAGATGTAAATCTAAAATCATAAGGAGAACATCGACTTTGATGTATGACTGATGCCCCTAGATGTTGATATCTATCTCCCTATGAAGTGGTTCTAAGATCATGACACTACAGTAGATTATGACAAGGTAGAGTTAGTGGGTTTCTACTCTGATAAGTGTAAAGATCATCTTGTCAAATTCTAGGTCTTGATGGCTTTGGTATGAGAGATCTTACAAGATGATGACTTGTACACCAATACAGTAGTTGTGGGTAGAGGTTTACTTGGGTAGGATAATACACCTATTAGTCCTTGATAGATACTGAGATGATGCTCTACAATGGCAAGGCTACTTCTGGAAAACTACATAGAGCTTTTCCTATGATCTTCAACCATCAGCTCTTCAGAACAAAATAAATAGGAACAACTCTCCCTGAATATCTTCTCAGAGCAGCTAGCATCTCAGCTGCTACCTCACTCAGAATGGGACATGAAGTTAACAATAGAGGAAGGAGCCTAACCTCCCTAGGGACCTATCTATAAACTCTCGGAGATGGAACTTAAAACCCTATGAGAATATATTGATACCATGCTCAAGGAAGGCAAAATAACACCTTCTAAATCCCTAGCTAGACCTCATGTCCTCTTTATTAAGAAAGCTAATAGATCCCTCCACCTCTACATTAACTACTGAGGACTAAATAAAGTCCTGGTCTAGAACCAATACCCCCTTCCCCTTATAGGCAAGCTTTAAGATAGAATCAGTAAAGCTAAAATCTTTACCAAGCTTGACCTAAAGAATGGATACAATCTCATCAGGATTGCTAAAGGGGATAAGTAGAAAACTGCCTTTCATACCTGTTATGGACAGATTTAATACCTCATCATACCTTTCAGTCTTTGCAATACCCTGACTGTCTTCTAAGAAATGATGAACACAATTCTCCTCAATCTCCTATATGTTGGTGTCATAGTTTACTAAGATGACATACTCATATACATGGAAATGTAGGATGAACAGGACTACCTTGTATGAGAAGTGCTTTCTCAGCTGGACAAATAACAGCTAGCCCTGAAATGTTCCAAGTGCCATTAGGCAGTAGATAAAGTTAAATTCCTTGGGTTCATCATCTCAGCTCAGGGGATTGAAATGGCTACTGACAAAATACAAATGGTTCTACAATGGATAACTCCTAAAATGGCAGTACCTCTTACAGACCTTACCAAGAACGACATACCATAGAAGTAGGGAAAAGCTTAGGATGATGCCTTCTCTGAGCTAAAAGAACACTTCACCTCTGTACCCATTCTCTTATACTACGACTCCAGCATTCCTCTCATTGCAGAAACTGATGCAAGTGACTTTGCCATTGGCAGGGTTCTCTCCTATCAGTTCCCAGATAGCTCCCTAAATCCTATTACCTATTTCTCATGCAAGATGCTTCCCCTTGAGTAAAATTATGAAATTTATGACAAGGAAATGCTGGCTGTCTATACTTGTCTCTACAAGTAATAGTGGTACTGGTGTGAAGGTTCCCTATCTCCTGTCTTAGTATTGACTAAATATAAAAACCTGGAGTACTTCACCACAACCAGAGTTTTGTCACATAGGTTTTGTCACATAGGCAGGTAAGGTGGATGGAGAAATTGGTGACAATTGACTATAAAATTGTGTACAGGCCAGTAACCAAGAACACCAAGGCTGACACACTATCATAATATAGGGACTATATCCCTATAAAGGGGGCACTAGAGTGTGAACTCCTTTTCCTCAAACCTGGAAAATATATGGCAGCATCTGAAAGGGTCACTCTCAAAATCCATCTAGAGTTCAACAAGGACCTTTGTCATGCTCTAGTCTCTGACCCTGAAACCCAGCAACTTGTCAACAAGCTTCCATCTAGCTACGAAATTATAGATAGTATGCTCCTTTAAAATAACCTCTAGTTTGTCCCCTTATACCTCTGTACTTCACTCCTGAAGACATGTTATAATCACCCATCAGTAGGCTATATGGTTAAGATAAATTGTATGAGCTCATTATAAGGGATTTTAATTAGCCTACACTATTCAAAGATACAGCTGAATATATTGCAGCTTGCCACACTTATCAATAGAATAAGGCCTATTGACATAAGGCTTATAGCTAGCTTTTGCCCCTAGAACTCCCTCATCACCCCTATGAAAGTATATCCATAGACTTCATCATCAAAATTCCTCCCTCAGATGGTCACACCTAAATCTTGGTTATTGTTGACCGATTCTTGAAAATGCCACATTTTATCCCTCTCAGCACTATCATTACCTTTAAGGATTTGGCAAACACATTCATATCAGAAATCTGGAAGCACCATGGCTTCCCCACCAACATTATCTCTGACTGAGACCTAAAATTCCAGGCTTGGTTGAAGGAGACCATTTCTGCCCTAAGTATTAAGTTGTCACTATCCACAGTGGCTCACCCCCAAATAGATAGCCCGACTAAACATCTTAAGGAGATCGTTGAATCATACCTTGGGAACTATGTTACTTATGACCAAGTGAACTAGGTAGCTATCTTGCTGTTGGCAGAGTTTGCCTACAACAACTTGATCTCCTCCACTACCAACTAAACACCTTTTTTCACCAACTATGGGTACCACCCTTTGCCTGACCTGGTGTACACAATCAAAACCTTTGTCAGCTCCTAGGAACTTGAACATAACTGGAAGGATATTAGGGCTCATCTACTTACTGTTCAACAAATAGTCGTAAGGTGGTATAACGCTAAACACCTCACCTTCTCTAACTAAGAACCTGGCACACTCATACTCCTATGAAAAGACAATCTCCAGAAGCTCAAACCTTCAAACAAGCTTGATGCCAAGTTTGCTAGCCCCTTTGAAATAATCACTAAACTTGGATATAGGGCATATAAACTCAAGCTTCCCTTCAATTAGAAGATGTACCCTTTCTTCCACATCTCTCAACTTGAACACTATAAAACCTCTGACTGATACCTAGAACCTAGTAAACCAGCACCGGAAATCAATGACAGAGAAGAGGTATATTTTGTTGAAGCTATTTTGAATATCTACTTTAAGTGGCAATGGAAGTGGCTAGAGTATTTCATCTTGTAGGAAGGATATCCAGATAATCAGGGCATGTAGGAACCCATTAAAAACCTATTTGTAAATAGACAACCGATTGACACTTTGCTCAAGTTCTAAGAAGACCAACCTCATGCTGAAGAGAATACTATAAGATGTAAGGAGGATAGGTCAAGACAGAAGCAGAGAATGATATAGATAGGTACATTCCCCTTATCCTTCCCTTGGAGCCTGACGGTCATAGTTACATCAACTTAAAATGCTTTACCCCCTGGGATAGGACCTTCACCTGAAGTATTGGGGAAGGATCTAAAAACCTATCACAGCTAGCCTCTCATCAGGGTATTAGTTGAAAGAAATGCAATATCCTAATAACCTTATGTGCATGAGGGCATGTACCTTTAGGAGGGGTGTAGTGTTACAGCCATGGTACTAAGACCTACATATGATAATATATTATGTTATATGACTACCCTTAAGTGAGTATAGCCTGCTTCCAGGTATGTAAGGAGTATGCATAAGTAGGCTGTACGCTGAAGGCTTGGATACATAAATGCCCCTTGCAAGATGAGATAGGATATGACTAATCTGTTATCCTCTGATAAGTGTAATGTTATGAACACCGGTAGTGGTCAGCGTCAAGGTACCTGGACGATGCGCTATGATGGAGGTTATGCTTAGATTGTCAACATGTGAGTATGTCGTCTCTACCCTTCACCATTGTGTTAAGCACTCTGGAGACGATCCTCTGTCACATGACCTTGTGGCGTGAGGTGGCATGGTGTGGCTTTGCCATTAGCCTTGACTAAGTGCAGGAAGTCAGCCCCAAGGGCACATGATCAGCTATCGGCATGATGCGATATTGGCCTAGTCAGCCATGAGGTCATGATTGGGCGATCGGACTCGTATCATGAGAGACTATCACAAATCGGGAGTGAGGCCCGAGAGGGTAATAGGCGATCATAGTCGAATTGAGTACTAATCGCGTCCTGTCCCTTTTAGACTCTTCTACAGGCTTCGGCGATTAGAATTCAGGAGATGGTCTAGAATGGGTCTTAGTTCTTTGTGTTTCTACTTCCTTTGTCATCTCTTTGTCAGCTCAGGTGAAGGATGGGATATATAAGCACGCGGTTGTCTTTGTCTTGTTGTCTTCTCTTCCTTCCTTCTTCAGCACATAGCTACCTTGTCTTCTCTGCGAGTACTATTGTATGAGCCTTTGAGTTTTCTTCGAGCCTTAAAGAATATATTCGTCTTTTCACGTCTTCAACACTTGTACTCCGCCCTGTTCGTCGTAGGAATGATATCTTCCAGTTGAGCTTTCGTTTAGCCGAGATATCTGAGTTTACTCCGTAGTGTTTACGAAGCGTGCCTGATGTATCTTTACTGAGTCATATACGAACCATATAGGGTGATCTGTCACACTATATTCTTTAAAGAAGATGGCTTCTTCCTCTTCCGACGTTCCGATGCCTGATGCATCCTCTCTTACAATCGTTGTGGGCACTCAGCTCACCAACCCTTCGGCCCACACAGTGCGGACCACCCATTCAAAGGCCTCAAATGTTTCAATGCATGAGGAGGCCACCATCACCCTCACTGCCAAGGAGTTGAACTATGTCAACAAGCACCAAAAGGTCATTATCGACAACTACGTCGAAACGATGAAGGCCTTGCAATAGGCCCGGCAGTTCCTAGGGGAAGAGCCCTATAGACAGGCTGTTCAAGACACTGAGGAGGAATTCCAGAGGCAACACGATGATGTGGCGTCCATCCTCTACGCTACCATTATCCTACATCGCAACATCAACAAGCCCCTCCCCAAGCTGTCCGTGGCTTTTCCCCCATCTATGACGAGTCTCCTCCTGTCTGCCATCCAGCAAATTCAGAAGGGGAGGGACTCCTATGCTCGAAGAGAGGCTGACTACACCAATACCCTGAACCAAGCCCATCAGGATGTGGTGCAAGATCTGAACAAGAAAGTGTCGGATCTCCACCAGCAACTTGTAGAACAGGCTCTGCACTTGTTGGCCTCCCCAAATGAGCAAATCGCCACTCTGATGGCAAGCCTGGCCAAGGCAAAGGCCAGGATCGAAGTCTTAGAGCAGGGTGAGGTTCCCCTCCAAGCTAGACTTAGTGAAGCGGAGCATGAGGTTCTTCGCCTCAGGGTAGCAAATGAAGCCCTCTCCACTAGGTCTACCCTGAGGAAGGAAGATGTGGCCAAGCTTAGGGAAGACCTGATGAAGGCCAGCGATAATGCCAAGCTCTAGAAGGAATTGTACTATCAGTACAAGGAGTACTATAGCTCGATTGTTTCTTCTCCGTTGTTTAGAAACCTGGATGAGATCATCGACATAGATGATGGAGCTACTCACATCACTGCTCCACCTCCTAGGCCCAGAGGTCCACGAATAGGCATCCCTTCCTTTCAGGCTCCTTCCTGGCCCATCTCCCCTACTCCTCCTCCTCCCCCTGCACCTCGTTCCACCATTGCGGGACTATCTTGGAGGCACAGGGAAACCTCCTACGCTTCCTTTGTACCACCTCCCCGCCCGACCTCTCCTCATCCGATTAATGAGAGTGACGTCCAGCGGATCATGCAGGAAGTTCTCAGGCAAACTACCCCACCAGCACCTCCCTCAAATCGCACAACTCTAGCCCTGCCTCCCATCTCATCGGCCACCTTTAAGGGTCCTAAGCCGGCTGATTCAGAAAAGTTTTCAGGAATGGCTGAGGACATAAGGAAGTTCATCGAGCAATGCGAGAACTACTTTGCCCTCCAGTCACATGCCTTTCCCCAGCACTGGATCAAGACCAGATTCACGTCTACGTACCTGACAGGTACGGTGCAAGTCTGGTGGCAGGCCAATTCACACCGGTGGACCCAGCCGACCACCATGTAGGATGACTTCATGGAGGCCATCAAAACCTACTTCGGGGCCTTCACCACCAAATCCCAGGCCATTACGGAGATGATCAACGCCAAACAGACTAAAGGCATCCTCTCCTACCGCACCTACATGGAGGCGCTCAAACAGGTCATCCAGGGCGACCAGGAAACCTTCAAGTTCTTGGTTGAGAGGGGCCTGAAGGAAGATCTCCGCCTGGCGATGGCAGCCCAGACCACCCACAAGACTCCAGCAGCTGAATGGCTAACTCGTGTGGTGCAAGTGGGCCTTGCGATGGAGGATACCTGTGTGGCCATCCAGGAGTCCCAAAAGGGACATACAACCAAGCAGAGTTCAGGCCAGCCCTCCTCCTCCAACAAGCAGACCAAGACCTAGGGCAAACGCCCCTCTGGGTCCTCTTCCTAGGATAAAGGGAAGCTTCCTCAACTCACCGAGGAAGAGAAGGAGTGGGCTAAGAAGAACAAGGCCTGTCTGCACTGCTTGTCCAAACACCATAGTGTTAAGGACTGCTACTCTACGAGAAAGTTCTCCATCTCTGTAGTTAAGATTGCGTCCACGACATCCAAACGCAAGGCAGATGATGATGGGAACTCCTCATCCTCTAAGCAGCAAAAGACCTCTGCAGCGCGAGTGGTTGACCTCCCGGATGACTGGAAGGATGGGGATGACATTCCCATGGTGTAAGTCCCCCTTTCCCTTGTGGCATCCCATGCCACCTCTCCCGTTTTCCTTTGTTCTTTGTTTCCTTTAAGACCCAGTTAGTTAGAGACATTGAATTTGTTGCACGAAATTTCCTTTAAGACCATTGTTTGAAATTTCCGTTGTGCCTTTCTTTCACTAAGGAGCTGGTGTTCGCAACCATTGTTGCGTTCTTAGTGGGTGGGCCTGCCAGCATTGAGGCTAATGTAATTCATGATACCCATGAGTGATGTGTTATGACCTGATGTCCGTTACGACTGTTATGATACCCTCATGTATTATTTTCCTTCTTTTCATAGAGGCGTTGGCTAGAGGTTGTGTTTTCTTTCTTTTGCAAAAGTTCTGCCTGAGGAGGACCCACACCGGGTCGAAATGCACTGGCTGTATAGCAGACCACCACTCTTTCTGCACCCCAACAATTTATCAGTTTCGCCTCATCGCATTTCCAACTCCCACTGTTCCAACCAACCTCCTTGCGGACAAGACGTACAGCGAGCTCCGGCCACGAGTTTCCCGGGAGAGATCAGGGAACGTATTCGCTGCCGCCAATATGTCAACCATAGTTTCCTCCAAAGAAGGCCCTGCCCAAGGCAGGTGTGTCACAGTTCCACTCACCTTGCGCTGGAAAACGTACTCAGTTGAGGGTCCCCAAGTACACGTACACGTGATCACAACTACAGCCAAGTTAGAAAATGGAGCAACCGGCACCTATATTTCGGATCGCCTCCCTGTCCCTAAGAAGAAACGGTCCCAGGCGGTCAGCGTCTTCACCTACGATGGTTCATATCGGCAAGAGTGGTACTACATGCTGAAACTCCAAATGCAGGTCCTCAACTATCGCGAACTCATTGACTTTGACGTTGGCCCTATGCCTCCAGACGTGGACATATATCTTCCTGTTAAGTGGTTCCAAGATCATGAACCACAGGTCGATTATGACGGGGCTGTTCTCATGGGATTTCCCTCCTCCAAATGCAAGAACCATCTTGTGACACCATCGGTCCAGATAGCCTTGGCATTTAAATTGATTAAGGATGACAACTTCTACGCCAACTCCGAAGCTGTCAGTGGCAGACTGCTTGGGTGGGTGGACACCCCAGTCAATGAAGGAGTTGTTCGTCGTTGGTGTGCCGCCATGACCAGAGCTCCAGTGGGTGAATTCACCGAGTTCTTCATGCAGTCTTCCATCTCCTCAACCTCTGAAGGTGATAAGTGGGAACAGATCTATCCTGCTGTCTTCTCCGAATGCCTAGCCTCTTCCCTCCCTCCCCATCGGGAGTGGGAGTGCACAATTGACCTGAAGGAAGGGACGACTCCTGCCTAGGGCCCGCTTTACTGTCTATCTGAGACTAAGCTCCAGGCCCTGCATGAGTACCTTGACTGAATGATCAAGGAGGGTAAGATAAGGCCCTCCAAGTCTCCCACAGGCGCTCCCATCCTGTTCATAAAGAAGGCTGATGGTTCCCTCTGCCTTTGTGTCGACTACCGAGGTTTGAATAAAATCGTTATTCAAAACTGCTATCCTCTGCCCCTCATGGGTGAACTTCGGGACCAGATTGGTAATGCTCAGTGGTTCACCAAGCTCGACCTCAAGAACAGCTACAACCTCATTCGCATTGCTGAGGGTGATGAGTGGAAAACGTCTTTTCGCACTCGCTACAGCCAGTACGAGTATTTGGTGATGCCATTTGGTCTCTGCAATGCCCCTGCTGTCTTCCAGGAAATGATGAACATGATCTTTCGTGACCTCCTCGATCTCGGTGTCCTCATCTATCAGGACGACATCTTGATCTATGCCGCCACCAACGAAGAATACGACTGCCTTGTGCAAGAAGTCCTCAAGCGCCTTGACAAACACAAGCTGGCCCTCAAGCCTGCCAAGTGCGTCTGGGCGGTCTATGAAGTGGAATTCCTTAGGTTCATCATCTCCGACAAGGGCATCAGCATTTTGGAGGATAGGATTCAAGCCATCCGAGATTGGCCTACTCCCACTACGGTTCGAGATGCCCCTTCGTTTTGGGGCCTTGCCAACTTTTATAGGGTCTTCATCCAAGGATTTTTGAAGATCGCGATGCCCCTGACAAACCTCACCAAGCAAGACCAGCCCTGGACCTGGGGGTCTCCGCAGCAAACTGCCTTTGAGACCCTCAAGGCCCTCTTCACCTCTGCCCCTATCCTTGTCCACCATGATTCTCAACTCCCCCTGCAAGCTGAAACCGATGCCAGTGACTTTGCCCTTGGGGGCGTGCTGTCACACTGGTTTCCTGATGGCTCCATTCGCCCATTGGCCTTCCACTCTCGCAAACTTGAACCTGCGGAGTGGAATTACGAGATCTATGACAAGGAAATGCTAGTGGTGTTCCACTGCCTTTACATGCAATGGAGACATTGGTGTGAGGGAACGGCTCATCCAGTGCTGGTGATCATGGACCACAAGAACCTGGAGTACTTGATGACCACTCGGCTCCACTCCAGGAGACAGGCTCGGTGGATGGAGAAATTGGGCACCATCGATTTGCAGGTAGTGTATCGGCCAGGTAAGTCCAATGATGCGGCTGATGCCTTGAGCAGACATGGGGACCACGTCCCTACAGAGGGGGCACCTGAGCTCGGTCTTCTCTTCCTCAAGAAAGGACAGTATATTGCTGCGATTGAGAAAAGTTACACCTCACTCAATCCTTCCTTTTATCAAGCCTTGAGGGAAGCCGTTGCTACTGACCCTGAATGCCAATGCATTCTGAGCTCGCCACAGGAACCCTACAGTGTTTATGACGACCTTCTGATGTGGAATGGTCTGTGGTATGTACCCCTATCTCTTCGCACTGAGGTTATCAAATCCAGGTACGATCACCCCATGGTAGGCCACTTAGGCTGAGATAAGACCTTTGATCTTATCGACAGAGACTTCTACTGGCCACATCGATGGCAGGATATAGCCGAGTATATCTCTGCAGGCGACCAGTGCCAACGGAATAAAGCCCGCTGACACAAGGCCTATGGGCAACTTCTTCCGTTGGAGATACCCTACAGGCTGTGGGAATCGATCTCCATGGATTTTGTGACGGACCTCCCTCCTTCTGATGGCTTCACCCAAGTATGGGTGATTGTTGATCGTTTTTCCAAGATGGCGCACTTTATCCCTCTCGGCCATAATGTCAACTCCAGGCACCTCGCCAACGTTTTCGTCCGTGAGATCTGGAGACATCATGGTCTTCCGGCCAACATAGTCTCTGATCGCGATCATAAGTTTGAATCTTTCTGGGGTCATGTAATGGATCAGCTCGGGGTTAAGTTGTCAAAGAGCACTGCTGCTCACCCCCAAACCGACGGACAAACGGAACGGCTGAACTAGGTCCTGGAAGCCTATCTCCGCGCCTATATCAACTTTGAGCAATCGGATTGGGTTTTCTTTCTCGCCCTAGTAGAATTTGAGTACAACAATGCCAAGTCCTCTTCCACTGGGGTGTCCCCTTTCTACGCCAATTTTGGATATCATCCCTCGCTTGACGTAGTTCAAACCATCTCCGACTATCGGGGCAGTGAATCTTTATCCCGTGAATGGACCACCATCAGGCAACGCGTCTTCGATGCTGAAAAGAAGATGGTTGCATGGTATGACAAGTCTCACCTCCCATTCCCCGAACTCAAACCCGGAGACTGCGTCCTTCTTAAGCAAGACGATATCACCCCCTCCCGACCTTGCCGCAAGCTAGACGCCAAGTTTGCTGGCCCCTTCGAGGTAATCAAACCCATAGGGCCTCAGGCCTGTAAACTTAAGCTTCCCTTCTCTTGGAAGATCCACCCTGTTTTTCACGTCTCCAAGCTGGAACCATACTTCGTTTCTGACCGGTTCCCTGTTCATCTGCCTGCTGCTCCTGAGATAAAGGCGGGTGAAAATTACTTCTTTTTTTCCGAGATAGTCAAGGTCCGGAACAACAGGAAAACCAAGCAGGTGGAATATTTGGTGTTGTGGGAAGGATACTCACAGGATGAGGGGAGTTGGGAACCCTTGGAAGCTCTGCTCATGAACGGCGAACCCATCGATGCTCTTTTGACCTTTCGACATACCCATCCGGAGGCTGAGCGCCAAGCCACTAAGTCAGAGGAGGCTCCACCATGCAAGTGAAGGCAGAGGAATTGAGGTATGTATAGTTGCTCTTTCCTCCACAGTTGGTTTCCCTTTAATGCAGCGGGACGACACCATTGTGTCCATAGCATGGTCCTGAGTCCCCTTTAAGCTCCATTTGAGTTAGGATGACCTCCCCCTACGAGCTACAGGAACCCGTCCTTTCACCTCGGTTGCTCTCAGAGGGAAAGGAGAATCGACATAAAGCTAACTCCTATGCGCATAGGGACCATACGCCTTAGAAGGGGCGTAGTGTTATGAACACCGGTAGTGATCAGCGTCAAGGTACATAGACGATGCGCTATGATGGAGGTTACGCTTAGATTGTCAACATGTGAGTATGTCGTCTCTACCCTTCACCATTGTGTTAAGCGCTCTAGAGACGATCCTCTGTCACATGACCTTGTGGCGTGACGTGGTATGGTGTCGCTTTGCCATTAGTGTGACGGGAGACTCGTTGAGGATGTAGATGCAGGTGTTGGCACAAGAAGCTTCACAAGAGGGTATTACTGAGTAGACTCAGATATCTCAACCGGCAAGCTAGAACCGCTTATGTTTTCACCTTTATCGTCGAGTCGGAAGAGAACAATAGTTCTTGCAAGATGATAGCAAAATATATTCTTAAGGCTCAAAGATGGTACAAGATTTCTTATGACGGCTAGAGAGAGAAGAAGAAGAAACAAAATACATCGCTTGTCCACTCCCTCTTAAATACCCAATTCCGACCAAGTAAAGATAGAGAACTTTTCACAAATGAAACGAAACCCAAAGAAATATTCCATCCCGATTCCCTTGCTCCTTCACAATTCCCTAGAAGGAGATCAGTTTCACGATCAGAGAATCGATAGAAGAGTTTTGGCTTGATCGTCCAGGACTTTTCCGAGAAGACTCCTCTAGTCCTGTCCCCTGACGATGCGACCGATCAGCATATCACAATGAGATCAGGGTGACAAGTCCTGTCATCGATTGCATATGGCTGATCCCGTGCTTGTCATGTTGTCAATGCCTCACTTCGCTTAGTCAAAGCTCTGTGGCGACAACACCCAGCACGTGGTTCCGTGGCTCAAGAGATGATCACGGGTTTGACATACCTGGCAATTGACCCATGCATGTTCCAGTACCTTGGTAGACCACTTGGTACAGCTTATCTGTAACACTACGCCCCTCCTAAGGCGCATGGTCCCCATGCGCAACAGTCAACAGGTTAGCAGAGGTTCATCGCTAGAGATAAGTGGGAATGTCCCTAGGATCAGGTTAGAGGATAGCAGTCTGCAGGTTGTGATGAGGAGACCTGCTTAGGATTGAGTCTCCTGATGCAGTGATATATCCAACTCCTGAAGCAGTTATCATCATCCTTAGACAGAAGGAAGGTTTACTCACTCAATTCCTTCTCCTTCGCTTACGTGGTGGAGCATCCTCTTCTTCCATGGCCTTTTCTTCTGCATTGGGACTTCGTTTGCGGTAGTTGACTAATTCTTTGATGGGTTCTCCGTTTATCAAGAGGTTCTCCTGCGGTTCCCAGGAGCCTTCATCGTTGGAGTATCCTTCCCATAGGACAAAGTATTGGAGCCTTTTAGACCTTTAATCGTACTTAACCTTAGAGACTTCCCTGACAAAATGGTACTGCTCACCATCTTCAATTTCTGGGGCAGGAGCAGGGGTCCTAGGAAAGTTTGTGGATTCTCGATAGGGTTCAAGCTGGGAGACGTGAAACACTGGGTGCATCTTCCAGGAAAATGGGAGTTTGAGCTTATAGGCCCTCTCCCCCACCTTTTGAACTATTCGGAATAGTACAGCAAACTTGGAGTCCAATTTGTGGGAAGGCCGCAGTGAGGGGAAATTTCCCCGCTTGAGAAGGACAAGGTCACCTGGTTTGACCGAAGGGAATTCCTGGTGATGTTTGTCATACCAAGCAACTGACTTAACCTAGGCATCTAGGAGCCTTTGCCGAAGGTCAGTCCACAAGTGTTGGAGTTCCTCTGTACCTTTGAAGAATGTGACTTGCTGCGTTGCATCCAAGGACAGGTGGAATCCAAAATTCGCGAAGAAAGGAGAGACCCCAGTTGACGAGGACTGAGCATTGTTATAGGCAAACTCAGCCAAGGGTAGAAAGAAAACCCAGTCTGTTTGATCGAAGTTGACATAAGCCCTTAGGTATGCTTCCAGGATTTGGTTAAGTCGCTCTGTCTGACCATCCGTCTAGGGATGAGCTGCTGTAGACTTAGAGAGCTTGACCCCAAGCTTGTCCATCACTTCCTTCCAGAAGGAGTCAAACTTAGGATCTCTATCCAAGACTATGTTGGTTGGCAACCCATGAAATCTCCAGATTTCGTGGACAAAGGTGTTAGCCAAGACCTGGGAGCTAGCATTTGGGCCTAAGGGTATGAAGTGCGCCATTTTGCTGAATCGATCCACAATGACCCATATCTGGGTAAAGCCATCGGAAGAAGGGAGGTCTGTGATAAAGTCCATAGACACTGATTCCCACGGACGATAGGGTATCTCCAGAGGAAGGAGTTTGCCATAGGCCTTGTGTCTTCTTACTTTATTTCTCTGACATTGGTCACAGGAGGATACATACTCGGCTATATCCTTCCTGAGGCTTGGCCTGTAGAAGTCCCTATCGACAAGTTCATAGGTCTTATCACGTCCAAGATGGCCTGCCGCAGGATGGTTGTGTCTGGATTCAAGGACCTGTTTGCGAAGGGAGAGTGGGACATACCAGAGGCCATTGTACTTCAGCAACCCCTGAGACACTGAATAGTGCCCAGTGGGAGTCCGAAGGTGGTCCTGATACTCCTTATCCTGGGCAGATGCTGTCTTCATTTCTTCAACAAAGGTAGGGTGCAACGCTGTTAGTGATCTTTCAACAGCTGCAATATACTGACCTTTTTTGAGGAAAAGGAGCCCTTTCTCAGGTGCCCCCTCTCTAGGGGCATGGTCCCCATGGCATGGGAGAACATCCGCCTTGGTGTTATAGGTTCCTGGTCGGTAAACAATGCGAAAGTCAAAGTTATCCATTTTCTCCATCCACCTTACTTGCCTGTGGGAAAGAACCTTGGTTGTCGAAAAATACTCAAGATTCTTATGGTCTGTGATCACCGTTACAACATGGGCCGACCCTGCACACCAATGCCTCCACTGATAGTAGAGGCAATCGACTATGGCCAGCATCTCCTTGTCATATATCTCATAGTTGCGTTCTGGGGGATGCATTTTCCGGCTATGAAATGCTATAGGTCGGAGAGATCCATCAGGGAACTAGTGCGAGAGAACACCACTAATGGCGAAGTCACTAGCATCAGTTTCCACAACTAGGGGAAGAGCATGGTCATAGTGGACCAATATAGGGGCAGTGGTGAACAACTCTTTGAGGGTATCAAAGCTAAGCTGTTCCTTAATTCCCCATGTCCATGGCTGGTCGTTCTTTGTGAGGTTCGTTAAGGGTGTCGCTAATTTGGAGAATCCTTTGATGAAGATCCAGTAGAAGTTTGGGAATCCTAGAAACGAGCGCACATCACGGACTGTAGACGGTACAGGCCATTCCTGAACTGTTTTGACTCGATCTTCTGCCATTGACACCCCCTTGTCTGATATCACAAAGCCTAGAAACTCAACTTCATGAACCGCCCAGATGCACTTCGAGGGTTTCAAGGCCAGTTTGTTTTCGTCTAGACGGCGGAGAACTTCCTGGACCAGACGATCATGCTCTTCCTTGGTTTCGGCATAGATGAGTATGTCGTCCTGGTAGATGATGACTCCAAGATCTAGAAGATCACGGAAAATGGTGTTCATCATCTCTTGGAAGACCGAGGGTGCATTTGACAGGCCAAAGGGCATTACCAGATATTTACATTAACCATACCTGGTCCTGAATGCTGTTTTCCACTCATCACCTTTGGCTATCCGAATGAGATTGTACCCATTTTTTAGATCGAGTTTGGAAAACCAACGAGATGCCCCAATGCGGTCCCGCAGTTCAGTCATTAATGGCAAGGGGTACCTGTTTTGGATAATCACCTTGTTAAGACCACGATAGTCCACACAGAGCTGAAGGGATCCATCTGCCTTCTTGACAAATAGGATAGGTGCTCCTGCAGGGGACTTAGAAGGACGGATTTTTCCTTCTTCCGTCATCCTGGCAATGTATTCCCACAGGGCCTAGAGCTCGGTTTCTGATAATTTGTACAGAGGGCCCCAGGGAGGTGTTGCTCCTTCCTTAAGGTCAATTTTGCAGTCCCATTCCCGATGAGGGGGGAGTGCAGAGGCAAGTTGCTCAGAGAAGACTGTGGGAAAGATTTGCTCCCACTTGGATCCTTCGGAGACAGTAGAGGAGGGGACAGAGGACGAGACAGAGGAGTACCAAAGAAACACATTTGAGAAATCTCTGATGGGTGCTCTTGTCATGGCTGTGCACCAATGGTGAATGACTGCTTCATTGATTGGGGTGTCCACCCACCCCACCAATCCACCACCAACCGCCTGAGTGTTGGCATAAAAGTCATCATCACCTAGTAGTGAGAAGGCAGAGACCATTTCCACCTTAGGTGCTACAAGGTGTTTCCTGCATTTCTCTGAGGGGAAGGAGACCAATTCTGCCTTGTCATAGTCGATGCAGGGCTCATGGTCACGAAACCACTTGACTGGAAGGTATATGTCGACGTCCGTGGGTGTAGGGCCCACATCGAAGTCAATGAGTTCACGATGGTTGAGGACTTGCATTTGCAGCTTTGGGATGTAGTACCATTCCTGCTTGCAGGAACCATCGTAGGCATAAACGTTGACTGGGACAGTTCGCTTGACCCTTGGAACTGGCAAGCGGTCACTGATCATGGCTCCTGTGGCACCATTGTCCAACTTGGCCACTGCTGTAAGAGCATGGGTCTTTGTCCCTGTAAGAGAGTGAGTTTTCCAGCGTAGAGTCACTGGAACCTTAATACACATGCCCTGTGCAGGGCCTTCCTTAGCAGATGACACAACAGACATAGTGGATACGTTCCCTGATCTCTCCCGGGAAGCTCGTGGCCGGAGCCCACTATACGACAAATTTGAAAAAATATAAACGGTGCTGGTTGCAGGGTATGGGAAGGGGAGGAAACAATGCTTGGTAGTGAACAGTAGTTTGTTACATGTCCAGCATGTTTCAGCCTTCAGGCCATCCTCAGATAAACAGGGTGGGTATCATCAGAAATTACAAACCTCAATACTGGCGGCCCTCCCACCAAGAACCATGGTATTTGCCACAGAACACCAGTTCCTTTAGCAAATCAAAACTTGAGAAAGAAAGATAAACAAGCAAACAATTTTTTTGATAACAAAGGAAATAATTCAAAGAACATAGGAAGATAACTTCAAATCATGGGGATATCATCCCCCTCTTTCCAGGAGTTAGGAAGGTCTACCACCCTACTCGCTTGCTCCTTGTTTTTTCCCTTCTTTGAGGCCCTAGAGCTTTCCTCTTCATCCACTTCCGGGGTTGCTTTGCATTTTGCTGCCCTCTTCGTATTAGGTTGAGGGATGGTGCTTTTTCCTTTTGCAAAGCAGTCCTCGGTCTTGTGTAAGGTCCGTAGACACTTCCGGCAAGCAGAGTTTTTCTTGGCCCAATCCAGTTCCTTACCAGTGACATAGGGAAGTTCTGTCTTCTGAGCAGATCCAGACGGACACTTCTCCTTCTGGCTAGGATTTCTCTAGGATTGCTGGTTGGGCTTGGAGCTTGGTGCTTGTCCTTTCTGTGCTTCGGTGGCAGCTGCGTCGGCATCTTCCATGGCCAATCCTACTTGAATGAGCTTGGCTTCCCATTCTGCTGGAGTAAGATGCTCAGCTTGGAGGGCCATGGCTTGCCAAAGGTCCTTCTTAAGTCCTCTGGCCAACCATTCGACAAAGATTTCTGGCGGGTAGAGGACGATTTGATTCAAGGTCCTCATCTGACTGGCATATTCCAGGATGCCTTTCATCTGTCTTGCATTGACCATGTCCCGTAGAGAGGCCGGTTTCAAGAGATACCTTCCAAAATGGGTCCTGAGGGCTTCCTTAAAATCTAACCATATCACCGTAGAGCGGGTCTAGGTTGCATGACAGGATTCCCCCCAAGCCATTGCTTGTCCAGTGAAGAAGGTTGACATGAACTTCACCTTGACCCAGTCATGCAGAAATGAGTGGGCTTGGAGGTCAAAGTAGGTTTTACACTGTATCAGGAACTTATCGATGTCTGCAGCCTTCCCGCCAAACTTGGTTGGGTCACTAGGTTTTGGGCCTTTAAAAGGACCAGGAGCAGGTGGCTGTGCTATACTAGAGTAATAGGACTGAGGAGGAACAGGTGGGACAGGTGGGACAGATGATGGTCCCTGAGGAGTGGGGGTTTGCCTCGAGAGCATTCTGGAGACAATTGCTTCAACATCCGCTGCCAAGAGTGGTTGTGGCTGCGGTGCCGGAGTAGGTTCTGGAGAAGGTCTTCGAGGAATAAAAGAATCAATGTTGATCACCTCTGAGGGCCCTCCTCGTAGCACAGAACCTCTGATGTGAGGAAGAGAGTGATGAAACAGATTAATGTCAGTCAAGGAGCTAATAGGAGATGAGCTCCTTGGGGGGGGTAAGCTTGATCCAGGCTTCTTTATTTGCCTGTACTTATCCTTCCATTCCTCCAGATCGTTTTCCAGCTTGGAAATTTTTTCTTTCAAGGCCTTAACTTCTTCCCTTCTTTTTGCTGAGGAGGAGGTGGAGGCTTCTTTCTGGGCCTCTAGATGATGGACTTCTTCCTGGGCCTTAGCTAGCTGGGTTTGGAGGAGTTGGAGAGTATCCCTTTCTACCGCAAGGTCTCGCTTAAGGGCTTCGACCTGTGCCAGTAGCCCTGGTACCTGGGAGGCCTGGCCATCGGTTTCAAACCTTTTCTGGTTAAGCTCAGTCAACCTTTGCTGGGTACTGAAAAGATCTGATTCTAGCTGGTGAACCTTGGCACTATGAGTGGCATTGGTCTCGGCTTCCCTGACTGCTGACTGACTTCGCTCCTTCTGGATCTGCTCAATTGCTTGAAACAGATAGGTGGTGATAGTAGGGGGAAGGCTACTATCATAGACGGGAGCTTCCTTGTTAACGGTGCGTATCTCAGGAGGTAGAAATAACTCGGTAAACACAAGTAGGCACGAAGCTATAAGTATTACTGAGTGAACTCAGATATCTCAACTTATTCTTCTCAACTAAACAAGTGTTTCCTCACGTCTACTAAGAGATTTGGAACGAAGATAATAAGTCGCAAAGATAAGGCGAAATATATTCTTAAGACTCGAAGCTAGTCTCGAAGCTAAGGAAGAAAGGAAGGAAAGACAAAGGAGCGTCCAACAG